>JAIPRM010011113.1:0-13175 GCA_025469315.1 Stegophylla sp. TES_Ste_2020
AAAACGACCTCGAGCGGAAAAATAATAATTATCAGTTTTATAAAAGATATAAAAATTTATGAATAACGCAAAAACCTGTAACTAGTCAAAAAAATGAGAACTAAAAAAAAAAAAATTCTAGAAAGAATTGAAAAAAAAAAATAACGTTATGACACATTGTCGGGAATTGTAGACATAGATAAATCTCATAAAAAAAAAAAAAAAAAAAAAAAAAATGATACATTATAAACCAATTGCAATACATAAGTAAAGATAAAAGTCGTACACTAGTAACATTATTATATGAAAGACTTCATGCACATAATGTACTAATGGTGACTAACTAATAATTAATTGATAATTCCTTCCCTCAAAACTTCTATTTTGAAATAATATAATTCGATCATATTTGCCATTTCACAAAGAAAACCTCATATCCATTACAATAACAATTTAAGAAATTATCGAATTCAGTAAGTAAAAACTGACATCAACACACACGCAATATTATTACAAATGTCATTGAAATTAAATTTTATGCATTAAGGTCAATTTTGTAAGTATTTTAGGTTATTTTCTATATTACTTTATCGATAAGTAAAGTTTTTTTATTTTTTTTGTGTTGTCATCCTTTTTTTAAATAATCTCGAGTCAGGGCTGTAGCCCCCCTTAATAATAATAAATCCTAGTTACGCCCATGATTATGATATTACCAATAGATTTTTATATTTCGACTTCAAATGCTCTACTGTATACCTCCTACTACTATTGATTATAAATACTATTATAAAATCAATGCCACTACTTTGGCTATGACTAACCGATGACCCAACAGAGTGTGTGACAATTATGTGCCGAAAATGTAGTGAATTTTTTTAGGTGTGCGATAATTGATTTCATTGATTAAATAAGATTAGTACGACAATTGTGTGCGTTTTCCGTTTATCACAATTTTATTAACACATACCAACAGTTTTTTAGATTCTGAACGAAGTGAAGAAGCTAGTGTTTTTATAATGATGTTTATTATTATTTTTTTATATATTTTTTCTGTGTACAACTTTTCGTATGGAAATACTTGTCCAAAAGTTTCGATCGGTAACTTTTTGAAACCGGATTCGCCTCTAGATTGTACTTTAGAGAGGTAATTTTTTGAATTTCTCGATTTTTTAATTTTTTTTTTTTTTTTTTTGGGAAAAACTACCCAATATTTAACAAAAACGACTCGGAAACCATCATTTTTAGATCCAAACTTACGATAATTTAAACATAGATAGAAAACCATATAAGAAAGATTTTAGTGCAAGAAAATTTTGAAAATGTGAAAAAAAATTTTGGACATTTTTCTAACATTTTTTTTCTTATTAACTTCCCTCGTTCAGAATCGTTTTATTGAAGAAATGATTTATCGTTTCTTTAAAATTCAATACACCCGTCAAGAGAATTCCACCCGTCGTGCGAAGAACACCCATCGTGCGAAGTATGTTCGGCTTTTTTTTTATGCTCCGTTCTTAGCTATACCAGACGGTGACTGTAGTTATTCCAAATTCTCATTTACTAAGTTTTAGTTCACTATTTTCAAATTTGTAAATTTATTTAGAAAAATTGGCTTTTCACTAGGCCAAAAAGTGAAAAAAATGTCGAGATCTGTTATTACACAAACGACTTTGTACGAAGTTTTGAACGTAAATAAATAATAAACTTTCGAGCGTCATAATACATCATATAAATGTCCAAGAAGACCTCATAAAGAAAATTTTATCTTTCAATTAAGCAAACGAGTGCATAATAATTTACCCGATATCGTTGAATTAGAATTAATATGTGCTATGCATTCAATAAAACACTTGTAATATTGACTGAAATGACTTCAGTATGAGACACTGTATTGTCACGTAAATTTTACAAATTTCGAGATATTAACAAGTGTGTACACAGACAGTAGTTATTAATATAAAAACTAAGCAGAAAGAATTTTACAAATTTGCAATGAATTTGATAATAAAATCGTTGAAGATTATTTATAAGGAATTTCTTTTTATATTATATTATATTTAGTTTTTACTTGACAATTTTTAAATATTCTAAATATTGTGTGTTAAGTTATATATATATATATGTCTTTATATATATTTTTTAATATTATTGTTAGTAATTATTATAAGTTTAAACACTGAATGACCTTTTAAGACCTCGTTTTTTGGTCTTAAAAATTCATAAATTTAGTTTTTTTTTTTTACGTTCTAGTTGCGAAAGAAATTTAAATTTTCTTAGATTTTTTTTTTTTTAATGTCTTCTTAAAGATGGCATACAATGATCCAATTTTTTGGTATTCAGATGAAAACCTCACTTTTTTGGAGAATTTTATTCGGATCATTTTTCTGTGAATTTTGATGTATTCATATTTAAAATCTAAATTCGAGAAAGTAGTTTGATTTGATCCAATTTAAGTTTTACATATTGAATATAAGACGTACAGATATATGTGTATCTATGTACCTGAGAGACTTAAGTTTTCCTTAATACTTGAAATAAATTAAAAATTAATCATTAGAGTTTAGATTTAAATATATAACAATTAATAACAACATTACCTGAATATATTTATTTAGTAATGAAATAGGGAATTTCCATTTAAAAAAAGTTTGTATTGCTACAGATCATTATAAAAGTGGAATTAAAAAAAAAAAAATTATGGAAAGCAAATTTTTTATCCAAAATTAAACATTAAAAAAACAAATAAAAAAAAATTCAAAACTTATGAATTTTTATTGCCAAAAAAGAGGATGAACATAGTTAATGGATCATTTTGTAAAATTATGCTATAATATTTAACATCATATCACTGTATCTATTTGAGTGTGTCCTGACAATTGAGCGCAATGAAAATTGAGCTAAGGAAAATTAATCGCTAGACGATTGAGTGAGTGATAATCTAGCACAATAACAGATTTAAAATTGAATGTCCCGACATGAATGCCGAATCCGAAAAAAGTACAATGATTAAATTTTAAGATTAAAAACATTTTGTAGTCGATTTCGAACACGAACAACCGAAGACATTTCAAAAGGGATAATGCACAAAACATTAAATTATTTTATATTTTTTGTATTATTATCTCAAACTACACAAAACAACGAATTATGTTATACGTATTATTCTCATACTAAAATCGCGATCACGCCGTCTAATAATATAAATTTATCACTGCAGCTCAATTCGCTCGGGGCAAATTTTTTCGCGCTTAATCGTCTGAACAAAATAGTCTGCGTTCAATATTATTGTCGTACATTACCTGTTGACCTATGGACGCGATATGTCCGTGTATTTGTGTATGAATGTTTACGTGTGTGTGTGTGTGTGTGTTTAGTTATCGCGTTGTTACACGTCTATTATATGTGTGTGTGTACCGTGTCGAAACACCTATAAAACGAGCGACACAAGTCCAAAATATACAACAATAATAATAATAATGTGATTATTTTTGTACGACTACGACTTTAAAAATCGTAAAAAGATATAGAAAAACGAGGTCTAACGCTTGATTTTAATGGTCGCGATTTTTTTCATATGACTTTTTTTTTTTTTTTTAATCTAAATTTTATTGCTTAATTTTAATGGTGCCCATGAATTAATTTTAATCCATTAACGCTCTACTCGGCGGGATGTGTCACGTATTCACGTACCAGTAGCAGGCTCGCAGTGTACTCGTACAATTAAAATAATATGTAAACGATCGAATCCGATAACGACGATAATAACAATAAAAACAACTGTTGCGAAATTTTAGTTTTAATTTTATCGCCAGCCATAATGTTGTATCGTAATGTATTGCGATGATGGCAATAATATTTTATAAACATTAAATCGGAATCACGCTGGATTTCGCCCATACCCTGTTTAGATAACGTAACTGTTTATGCATTTTAATATACAAATGTGACGTTCCTTACAAAGTTTTCGTTTGACTACTACTACAATTATTGACCGTCTAATTATCACAATAGCGATTATAATAATATTATACGTAAAATACGTCATTGTGCGTTCCGCCGTGAACTCACCTTGGGTTGATATTATAGTAAATTACCCCTGTTCCGTTCGATGAACGACAGGGATTTTGGCATTGGTAGATACAAACTATCGAGATTAAAACACTCCAATAATGTAAAAAAAAAAAAAAATAGCACGAGGGGACGATGATTATGCAAGGAAAAATCTTCTGTCCTGTTGCCACGGGAACTACGTCAGCTCTAACAGGATAATATGTGAAATACATGTACTATGAGATCTCGATTTCTGGTACCCATTAAATATCTCAGCTGTATGGAACTCAATATTTTGGCGAGTATTGAAGTTCATATATTGAGAAATTTTCAAATCCGTTAACCCTTTTGGTGGTATGTGCATGCGAAATTAAATCAACATAAATATATAAATATATTCAAATAAGTTTTATATAAAAAGTTTTTTCCATTTACAAAATGGACCAAGTCGAAGTTAGTGAAATTTAAATTTATGTATAACACTTTTTTTTTTAACAAAACCTTAACCTGTAACGGCTGTAACTAATAAAAAAACAAAATTAAATTAGGGTCATATAAATGTTTAATCGTATCTTATCGGTATGAATATCATAATTATTTAATTGTATCTGAGATCTTTCGGACGAGGATATCATAATAATGGTTAAATTTTCGTGAATTTAAATTCAAACTCGGTAAATTTTGTAATTAGAAAAAAAAATTATAATAATATAATAAAAAAATAAAATATTTATCTGAATATGAAAAAAAATCGGGGTTGATTTAAAAAATATATGTTGTAAGCCACATGTGCCCTGAGCAGTTCACCATAGCGCTGATCACACATGTTATGAATATTTTCTGAGACATCTTCTAGAAATCCGTATTGAAACTCTAAACGGTTAAATTTAAATACAACCGTAGCCAGTACTTACGGATTTCGAGATGCAGAGGGAGGAGTCACGCACGACAAATTTGTAAATATATCAAATTAATTTATTTCATTTTATACATGTACGTATGCGGGTTTACTTATGACCGCTAAACATAATATAATTATTAATAAGTATAACGTTGCGCGCGTTGGCCTAGTCCTAGTGCAGTCATGCAGGACTGGCGACAGCCTTCGCCGCGGTTTAATTTCTCGGACCAATGTGCACATTATTAAGATATACGATGTCAGCGCAAGTCGACTCTGTATATCTAACCGAGATCGGTACTAAAATATGCTGCGTTCAACTTAAATTATGCGGTATTGAACGCACGCTAACCGAATTGTCGATAGAAGAATGTTTTCGAGGGTATGCTATATACGGTTTTTGTTAAATCTCACCATGACAATGAAGTCACGACAATCTGACAAATCTAAAACTAAGCCTAAATATTAAGCCCTGAATCAGACAATATCGTCAAGCTCAGCCAATTTCTCACAGAAACACACCTCATCAACCTCCTGTAACCAACCTCGTCACTAACTTTACAGCCAAAAAATACACTTATGAAAACTCACAAGTATACAAATCTACACCTAATTATATTTATATTTATATTTATCATTTATCTCTATATAAATTTTATAAATTTATGAACCATGTATCTGAATATTTATCTATGTATTAACCCTTTTTATATTTGTTTATTTTATTAAGTATTAAGTGTTAAGTTTATTTCTATTTTTTATTAAGACGCTTAACATTGATTGTAACGTCCAATGGCCATAGCAGCAGCGGATTATATACATAATAATAATAAAAAAAAAATCTAAAACTAATATCTCCGCCACTTTTTTGTCAGGTGGTATTCTACAATTCTAAAAAAAAAAAAAATCCAAAATATTCTTCTCTTTAGATTCGAAAACACGATTTTAAGACTCTAAATTAAACTTAAACGCCACATTATAGTGAGTTCATCGTAGTGAATTTCACTTTATTGCCTGTTATATAGACAATATATATATAGGGATGATACAACTGGCCTCCTCTTGAACATAAAAGTCTATACTCTATGCTCCATAGGAATGGAAAGAAAATCACTTTTAACCCCAATGCAATCATATGAGATCTACTCGAGCAGTCGTATATATATATGAAAGTGTACTTATGCGTGTAATTAACTGATATGAGATAATTCAGTTATTAAGTACAGTCATTTTAAATATGGCGTAGATAAATAAATGATAAACGTACAATGGGTTATGTATTGTCAAACGAATATTAAAATACAGTACGCTAAAATGTCTGATTTTTTAATAATCTTTAAAAAGTATACATCGTTATATTGGATTTAAATTTTATAGAAAAAAAATCGAATTCAGGAACAAAATGTATAAGGAAATATATTATCTAAAGTACGAGTCGAATAAAAAATGAAAAGCATAATAAAAAATATATTCTCAATTGAAAATTGTGTGAAAATTCGCGTGAGTAAATAACCTCTTTAAAAACGTGGTGTCTTCATATTGAATTTATAGATAACTCGATGTCTCGAATCGTCACAGGATTACTCGCTTTCTGTTGCACACGTATTATAATATTATATTGACATATTGTAATAATAATCATATTAGTGGGATTAAGTCACGCGCGTCTTCATCGACGTACTCTCAAGATTACACTCTCTAACTATTATCACGACTATATAATATTATACATTCGAATTGATAACGTTAAATCAACTAGCTTCGTACTCGAGAAGTTTAAATGTAAATTTATGTTCCTAAAATTATAATGTATTAATAGTCGGTTTTAATCATAATTATTATAACTGCAAAAATATTGAAAAATAAGTGAAAACTGTAGTGTTTGACAAAAAGAAATCTTTTAGTATTAGTATTGGAATCTGTGATGATTTATACAGTTTTTAAAATTTTGATATTTTTTAAAAAATGGTCTTTTAATTAAGTACCTGCAATTTGTTATATACTTTCGTTTTAAATATATCTTAAACTTTTTTTTATATGGGTTTCGATATTTCACTTTTCTGCAGTGGCGAATTTCGGTACTGGTGTCTGGACTGCAACAAATTTTATGGGGCTCTTTCAAAAGGTATATTTAAAGTATATAATATAATTCAACTTTTTACCAGTCCACAAACTCAACTTCTGGCTGTTGTTTCGTATACACATTTATGAATGTTTTTATGAAACAAAAATTAGCAAATGGACAAAAATTATTATTTCGGTAATGATAATTACCATATTTCGACAATAATTACCTGACGTGACTCGCCGTACGATACAATAATATTATGCGCGTAATAATAAAACGTTACAAGTTATACTCGAGCGAGCGGTGTACGCGGTCGCATCGGCGTCGAAACTCGAAAGTGGAAAAGTTACTTGAAAATTATCATCTACCGGGCCGCCTTGTGTGTACATAGTCTGTGTTATCGTGTTACACGTATGAGCGTACGTGCCCGACATGGAGTCTATCGTCGTTTTTAAAGCTCCGGCGCGAGATTACATGCCATGATGTTGTGTACATGAGCGTGTGCGTGTAGTATTTACAATATGCAAAGTGCGTGTACAGGTGTAATAAGACTGTGTCGATGATAAGACAGGCGAAAGCGAGTGTGGACGACGAGTGTTTGACTTTTCCCGACATTTAGACGCCGGAATCGACGCGATGACCCCAGAACAAGAAAAGTAAAGCAATCTAAAGTAAAACAAAGAAAAGTATAGACAATAAAGCCGGACACATTTTGCACCTCCTCGGATATTCTTCGCTCCTTGGGTCACATACTCTTTGTGGGCGTGGTGTAGAATTTTAAAGAAACGATAAATCATTTCTTCAATAAGACCGATTCTGAACGAAAGAAGTTAATAATATAAAAAAAACAATAATAGTCGTCATTTTCAACACACTCACCAAGAGTATCTGACACGAAGAGCGAAAAATATCCGTGGTGCGAAGTATGTCCGGCTTTCTTGTGTATACTTTACGTTGCTTTGCTTTGCTTGATTTTACTTTACTTTACTTTGCTTTGGTTTACTTTACTTTATTTTACTATACTTTACTTTTTTTTTTCTAATAAATAAAGGAGAAAAAATTAAATAAAAAAAAATAGTGTTGGAAAAATGTCTAAATTTTTTTTTTCACGTTTTAAAAATTTTCTTGCTCCAAAATGTTTTTCGTATTATTGTCTATCTAAGTTTAAATTTTCATAAAGTTTGGATTAAAAAATTATGGTTTCCGAGTCTTTTTTGTCAAGTTTTGGGTGGTTAAAAAAAAAAAAAAAAAAAAAAATTGAAGAATTAAGAAATTCAAAAATTGACTTCTCCAAAGTACCAACTAGAGGCAAAACCAGTTCCGAAAATTTACTGATCGAAACTTTTGGACAAGTTTATATATACAAAAAAGCGTTTACAGAAAAAAAAGAAGAAAAAAAAAGCCGGACATACTTCGCACGATGGGTGGGATTCTCTTGACAGGTGTATTTAATTTTAAAGAAACGATAAATCATTTCTTCAATAAAACGATGATTCTGAATGAGGGAAGTTAATAATATTAAAAAAAAAAAAAAAAATGTTAGAAAAATGTCCAAAATTTTTTTTTCACATTTTCAATATTTTCTTGCACCAAAATCTTTTTTATAGGATTTTCTATCTATGTTTAAATTTTCATAAAATTCTGATCAAAAAATGATGGTTTCCGAGTCGTTTTTTTCAAATTTTGGGTAGTTTTTTACAAAAAAAAAATTGAAGAATTTAGAAATTCAAAAAATAACCTCCTTAAAGTACAATCCAGAGGCAAATCCGGTTTCAAAAAGTTATTGATCGAAACTTTTGGACAAATATTTCAATACGAAAAGTTGTACACAAAAAAAAAAAAATAAATAAACATCATTGTAAAAACACTAGCTTCTTTTTCATTCAGAATCTAAAAAAAAAATGCTGCTTTTGTTATTATCGCCTAACGTTAACCCACAGACACACGCCGGACGTCGATTCCGGAACAGGTCCGATCAAACACTTACTGCATCCTTACCTGGGGGGGAGATTAGGTATTCTGACGTGATTTGGAATTACACGATCGATGATCTTTGCCGAATATGTAGTACACTGAGTGTCTCAGTATGAGTTGACAAATGCAGTAACTTTTGTTCGATTGATAATTGTTAACTCTTTTTTTTTTTTTTTTTTGAATGACTACATCACTACGCTACAACAATAACTTAATATTATCTATGTTTATCCGTTTCACGAGTAAGAAATTCTTGTCGAATTTGGTAACCATGGAATCGCAATGATCAGAAGTCAATTATCCTGAAATTTTCTTAGGGAGAAGTGAGAAAAGAGAGACAGGGACATATATATTAAAAGAAAGAGAGAGAGAGAGAGGTTAGTTCACTATATTATTATAACAAAATATTAAAAATTTAAATGTAAAACAAATATTTTTCACACGGTTGAACCTGGATTATTCAGCTATCTCTTTCTCTCTCTCTATCTGTATAAATGTATATAGTATATGTAAATTAAGAAAATTAAAAAAAAAAATTACAAAAATAACATAATTAATGTATTGGCACTCCTTTGCTTCATTCTATTCGTTGTTTGCTCGATTTTTCAATTACATCATATAATATTACGTATTCAATAAAATTAGAATATGATATTCGAGCACAGAGTTAACCTGAATGTTAACCTAACAATCGCGTGACCGTAAATCAACTCGTCACCGATCGTACGGTCTCGTCCACCCACACGGCACATAATAAAATTATTATGATTTCGAGTAAAAGCTTTTTTTTTTCAATGTTGATGGGAGGGAGGATGCCCGGTTGGGAAGTCAAAATCGCATGGGGTTCTTCGTAAAAAATATTTGTCCTCCTGTGAGTAGCTTTGGCCCCAACGAGCTTTCAAATCCGCATCGCATATTGAAATCGTATATTTATAAATTTTGGGTAACAAATGAATATGGTTTTAATGATATACGAATACAATGGATTTTATCGTGACGAATTCTTTTATTTTAGGAACGAAATATGATGCGATTTCCGTACCTTAGTGTTTTTTTTAAATTAATTTCATCGTTCAACGTGTCGTTACGTTAATATAAAATTATTTAATCGCATTAGAAAACGTGAGAATTTGTCTTAAATGAGTTGGTGAACACAAAACTAAAAATATAAAATATATCATAGTAAAGTGTAATGTAACTCGTCACTCGTGACGTGTCTAAAAGTTTCATGCAGTAACTTTTAAGATCAAAAAATCGCATTTCAGAAGTACTTTAAAGAGGTTATCTTTCAAAATTTTCAATACTTTTTTTGAAAACAAAGATAAACTGCCGAGAAATTTAATAAAAACGCCAAAATATACCGTAAACGATATTTTCATAACTTTAATTTTAATAATTTCGCCATAACTCCAAAACTAATATCAATAAAACAATACCCGTGGTACCTAGTATTCCCCACTTTTATTTTAAAATCAAACCCTCCAAGTGTCACACATTTATGGAAAATTGATACTTAAATTATTTTATTAATGTACTTAACAAATAAAATAGAGTGGTCTATATACAAAATGAAGCACTAATGGACTATTTTTAGTAGACCTGCAATTTTATTTTTTTAGTAGACGTCAATGAAATGTACTAACGACCTGTTCTGATCATTTTCATTTATTTTTATTTTTTTTTTAATTATTTATGAATATTGTTAATTATTTTACAAATTGTGCGCATAAATAATGACGATGATTTAAAAATACAATTTCCGTTTAAAATCGGAAAATAAAAATTTATTTTCATTTATTTCATATTTCATTAGTGTTAGATTTACCTCAGATGTTTAGAGTGCACTCAAAGCAGTTTCACATGGCATTACTGTTATATGGGAAGAAATCTGGAAATAAAAATAACGGTGCCTACGCTCCTCATTGGTGGTCAAAAGAGTGAAGCTACCAGTTATTTGAGTTATTCCTTTACAATGACCGGTAAAAGTATTCAGAAATATAAAAAAGATGCCGGACCACATCAATAAAACACTAAAACGGTATTATATAATATACCAAAAGTACCGTTACACGCAATATAAAGGTTTAAGTAGGACAAAAACGTCCTACCAAAGAGGGTGGATCTCTTTTGACAAGACTGACCGTCACACTCTGGGTGGTACAATAAATTTAAAATTTTCCTTACTTGCGTACACTCCCACCAGCCTTTATCCTCGGAAATCGGCTCTCTTTACCAAGTCTTCGCAAGTATATGTCGTATAATATGCCATTTGTCGTACCGAAATACAATTTTGTGTATTTGATTTTTACACGTCTTTCTCTTATTCCTATTTTTTTTTTTCTTACTTAACACCTATTATAATATGTACGAATAGATTTTTAACCAATACTGATAAACAGAAAATCGATAACCACGAAGACCACTGGTCAGGTACATTAACTATTTTTATTACCTAATCAACGATTTTTCTATTAGTAGCATTACAAATAGCTATATTTTCAAGTCACTCTATGAACCCCATATATCAATGCACCTGTCGGCTTTTTTAAGTGAATCGAATACATTTCAAATACCTGTGAGATGTAATAATATTCTTATCATTTAGTTATTTCCTATTTAGAAAATATAATATGGGTTAGCTTCCAGGTGCGGATCCAGAAATTATTAATAAGGAAATTTCAATGAATAGAACTGAATACTAATAGCAACTAACTACTAATTACACCTTAATATAAATCTCTATGTAAAATAAATTATATATTTATATCTCTGTTAGAAAAAAAAAAACATTTAATAAATTATCCACTTCATTTGTTTAATTTTGCTATAAAGATCTACTCAGTTTATTTTACGTTTTACATTCCGAATGGGGTGAAGAAGCTAGTGTTTTTAAAATTATGTTTATTTTATTTTTTCAAATCCTCAATAGTTTGTTCAAAATTTTGGAAAAACTACTAAAAAATGTTGACAAAAACGCCTTTAAAGTTTAAAATGATTTATCGTTTCTTTAAAAATATGTAATACACCTACAAATGAAAAATATACAGCTTTTTTATAGTAAATTTATCTACCTACACTTTATTGCATTTCAATTTCACCCAAGTATGGTGGTAAGCGATTGGATTAAAAAATATCATATTTTTTAGCCAATTTTTAAAATAATTTTATTAATTTTGTGTAGTGTGGTTAATGTGACAGGGGATGCCCGAGCACCCATAGCCCCCCTCTGAATCTACGCCTGTTAGCTCCACTTACCTTTTTATTATCTATAAATTTATAATTTGGTTTAGTTACAAACCATTTTCATATTTTATTCTCATCACAATTTATATCACTTTAAATACTATCATCACAGTATATAATATTACAAAATAGTAAAGTATTATTTTAAAACACCATTATAATATTACATTAACCATAATATCAAAGCTCGCGATATGTGCACAACGGGTGGTGTACAAATTTCACAATAACCCCTGAGGTCAATACAGGTGTACCGAATAATTTCGAGGGTGATTTATATCAATAACTTCCGGAGGTTATAGTAATACAATATTATTTCCCTCTCTCCGATGGCGCGCCCGTGTACGCGGGCCATGGTTGTTCTGCAAAGTCCGAACAAGGTCAGCGTGACAACGAAAACGGTGACGACACACATTTTTCGTGTATGTTTCGCCTTGAACTCGCCACGGCGGCCGCGATGGCCTTGAGAGTCCATATACGCGAAACGTAAATAATAAAGTGTATTGTGTCTCGGGAGTCACACACTGACCGGCCACTGCTGCCATTGATGAGAAATGAATTAAAAACAACAGTGTCGTCCAACACAGTAATCGAGCGGCCCCCACGTTCGATTTGATCGTCGAGATAAAGTGGAAAAAGACATCGATAAAATCTGCAGACACCCGGAGCTTTTAGGACCAAACGAAATCTTCTTACTTTCAAAACGAAATCATTCCTAAATTTTACCATAAAAAAGCCGGACATACTTCGCACGACGGGTGGTATTCTCTTGACGGGCGTATTAAATTTTAAAGAAACGATAAATCATTTCTTCAGTAAAACGATTCTGAACGAAGGAGGTTAATAATATAAGAAAATAAAAAAATTTTCAAAAAATGTCCAAAATTTTTTTTCACATTTTCAAAATTTTCTTGCGCCAAAATCTTTTTTATAAGATTTTCTATCTATGTTTAAATTTTCATAAAA
>JAIPRM010011114.1:0-13172 GCA_025469315.1 Stegophylla sp. TES_Ste_2020
CTAGAGGAAAATCCGGTTTCAAAAAGTTATTGATCGAAACTTTTGGACAAGTATTTCTATACGAAAAGTTGTACACAGAAAAAAAAAATAAACATCATTGTAAAAACACTAGCTTCTTCACTTCGTTTAGAATCTAAAATCAAATTACCGTTTTAAACTATTACAATTTTATTCATCTCGACGTACGGATTATAATGAAATACACTTACATACACATGGAAGTAATAATTTTTGTACAATTTTTTTAATGAAAAAGGAAAACAATTGATGCTACATGAATTATATATTTTATCTATATTACACCATATTATATTATGTACAAAATAAAAATGTATTAGCTTTTGTGTTACTTCTTGAGGGGCTTTGAAAATGTTTTTGTGAAAAACTTCAACGATGAAATTGTCCTACTAGACGACAAATAAACGAAACTATAATATTATCAAACATTTTCTTATTTATATATTATTCTATTTATATTTAACCATGGAGAGCAGCGATGAGAGGGCACAAAAATACAAATACAAATAAGTATCTATGATCTATCTCTATTAGTTAGTTAGTTTAGAAAGGGGATCTCGTATCGTGCGTGTTTCGTTAAATTTGAAAAGGATTAGAGTAACACAATAACAATATAATGTATGCAATAATATCGGACGAGGGTTTGGAATTAAAATAATAAAATCGAAAATTCAATCCATCCCCCCCCCCATGCAAAGCTTGCTGTTAATGCGAGTGTGTAATTTTTTCACGAGGCGTGTCTATGTTTGTTTCCCCTTTTTATCTTTCATTAGCTGATGAGTTATTATTTTTCATCGTACGTCCTGCTCTCCATTAGCTGTTATATACTCAGTCAGTTTGTGTACACAAAAACACTTACTCACTCTCTCTCTCTCACACACACACACACACACACACACTCCCGTGTACACTCGTAAAATGCTCTTTGGACACTCACAAAAAAAAAAAAGGAAAGTATTATAACGTTTTGTAAAGCAATTATTATTTAGTCTAATAAAATTCAGTAGTGTTAAACAATCAAAATATTATACTAAGAGTATAAAAAAATACTATTATCCGGGCCCTAATAATTATAAGCACGGAATGCTATTTACAGGTTTAATTATTATAGAAAATTAATTTATATTCTCGTGAGAATCGAACACGACGACGAACGGGATCGCATTGTGACCGTTGTGTTAATAAATATACCGAAGGAATTGAAAATTTTTCCGAATTATTATATTTTGTTACGACACGAGATAATAATATTATGTCGCACGCGGTCCAGTGGCCTACACAATTTTTATCAGTTATCTTATCACATAATATTATGACGTGTCCTTGAGGCGATGAAAAATTCGCCAGACGTGTAAAATTGCCTACCTACAAACACACCAGGCACACGTGTTTTATTGTCCCGTGGGTAAGTAAAGCTGCAAAGACCTAGTAAATTTACAAGCACTCATTTTGATTTAATAACCTATACAAGTTACAATCAACGCTAATCGCTATATGAAGAAAGTAATTTCGTTGAGTTACTTGTCACTCATGTAAAAGAAAAAAACGAAGTCAAGCTACTTTGTAAACTTACCTATATATATGGCCACATACAAAAAATCTATATAACTACTTACTATATAAACTTTGGAATTATTGCTTAGTTTTTATTTTATGCAATCTATGTATATTAAAAAAGCTTGTTTCAAGAGCTTATTGCATTTTAATTTAAATGTGGTTGTCACATAATTTTTGAATTTCTTCAATCATATCCTTTCGACGCGTGCACCACTTGGTGAAACGCTCGAATTGTACTTAATAAACATAATATGATTTTTTATTTGTAGGAACATTTGTCATAAGTTCATTTTTAGAAAGTCCAATTCAAATTATACTTTAAAATAATACTAACATCCCGTTTTCATTATTAATCGCATATAACAATATTTAATTTCATATTATTTTGAATATGCTATCGGTTTAGTATACGTACTTAGTTTAAAATTTAAGTAAAATGCTGTCGATATAATGACTTGATGGAATAGGCTCAACCGTGTGTGTTGTATGTTTAATATAATATAATATGATTAATGATTGAACACATTTTTCATAAATTATACGGTCGATAGGGTATTGCAATACGAATTCGAATGCCAATTTTTGCTCATTTTAAATTTGTTTTTATGAATGAATGGGGTCGTGGGGTCAATATAGCGTAAGCAATATTTTTAATAAGGTTGGTGTGATATTTTTCAAAATTTCGCAACGACGAACACAAAAAACATAACTTATATCTATACAGACATAATTAATGCGTTCAATAAACGGCTTCGTATTTTTTTTTTTTACTCTATGATGTTTTACCGTGAAAAGGAGTTGCAATTAAATTAGCAAACAGATTATAGTATTAAGTGATATGGGCATGGGGCTGCATCGCGCAAACGATCTTTCATCGGTATTGACAGCCGTCTAGAGTAGAAAATTAATCGAAAGTCGTTGGATGAATGCTACAGGTGGTATTTATTATATTTTATAAATATCGCAAAAGTTTCTAGAGGGCACAGACCTTTCACGAAAAAGAAACTCGCGGTGTGTAATACAATATTTATACGCCATGACATTGATAAGGATTATTACTTATGTACAAATAAGGATTATATTATAGTATGATAACATAATGGGTACCCGTGTAAGTACTCGGACTCTTCGTGCAGGTATATACCTACTTATAAATTATTGGAATTTAAACACCATTTCGTTATGACACCGGATAATTTCGAAAATCCCATCAAGTTATCTCACAACATAGTCATGGTCTCTTTAAAGTCATTATAACGCGTTTACGCAGTACATAATAATACATATTATAATTTAAAATTATTTTCCAGTAACTAACAGCAAATGGAATGCGTTAACCTTTAATTAAATTATTTTGTAGACATTTGAATAAACTAAACAAAAAAAGTAATTTTTACATTAATCCACAAAATTCTAATACTATACTATACATGATGTGCTTGACCACAGACAGGTTTAAAATTGTTGTGTTACATCGTTAGTAATTGTCATTGTCATGTTAACGTCGTTTCCCTTGGTAACGCACTAGTATACTTATAATTCATGCAAACATATAAATAATATAATGTACAGGAAAGTGTTACACCGTACAGTAGAGACTAATGATTTGATCATATTTCATAAGCAGTACACGAAGAGAAATAAAACGTTATTTTACCAACCCATAATAACTCTTCCTATTCCAAAAATATATTTTATGCTGTCGCATCAATAATATAAAAATACAACGATTGAAAATTTTAACATTTATAAGGTAAATATTTTTTTAGGTTTTATTCGTTTTTTTTGTAATATGAATTTAATTATAATACGTACACTTATACTATTTACAATATTGTCCAAACACATTCTTCACAAACGTTCCCAGTACCTACCTAGCATATTTTTTGAATAATCAATAATATCTTTTCATAATTATTTTAAATTAATTTTAATTATAACGTCAGAAATATGAAGGCCCTGATTGTATTTTATTCCGACTAAACGATCATTAAATATCTGAAATTGCTGATGAGTATAGACTAAAAGATGTGATTTTTATGCAAATAATGCGTTATAACTTATAAGTCAATTGAATTGATTCGAAATCGTTGGTTCAAAAATCTACTGCACATGAATAGAGGTAAACACTATCGGTTAACATCCGATTATTCAATTAAATGTGAAAAAACAAAGTGATGCATTATTTTAATTCTCAACTGTGTACTTCACATAGGCGATGAATCGATATATTTTTTTCTCAGTTATTTCATAAACAAAAATAACGGATATGAATGTCAACAGTAATATTACTGTAATTAATACAAGTGGCGGTCGCAGAAAAGGGTTTTGGGGGTTCAAACCCATCCAAAAAATTATTCCATTAATTATTTCAGAAGTGAAATAAATTAACATTTAAAATAGCTGGACATCTTTGAATCACGGTATTCTTGTTCCTCGAATGGCACGTTCTTTTTAGGTGTGTTACATTCTACGGTCCACACCAATTACCGTTATAAATTGATTTTTTTTTTCAAAACATCCCCCAAATTTTTTTCCGCGCAACCCTTTATTAATACTATTAATGACGTTTTGTATTAATATTGTGTAAACACTCAAAATCAGAATAAATTGTCATTTGGATGTGAAAATTCTTATCACTAGCAGAAAAATTAAAATTGTACCCAATGGCAATAGATAATTGTTTGTAGTCATTCTTCAGAGTTATATTTTTTAAAACTTATTTAGCAAAATTAATTTATACACGTATACTTATTGTATTAAATATTACGAAAACAGCAACAACTATATCTATAAATTATAATACATCATGAATATTATTTCGCACATTAATTCGATATATGTAGTTATAATATAGGTAGATAAGTAATTAGGTCGTGAACGCACGTAAAAGTCGCCACATGAATGGGAAAGAAGTATGTTTAATGGAATAATATTTTTCTGTCAACCGTCGAAACGGGTGAATTTAATTATAATTATTCATCTGCTATATTGTGTTTTGCGCAATTGTTCTTGTCTAGTAAACAAGCTGCACGACACACAAAAGGAGTGCAAAACCGCAAAATGTCATTATGGGGTTCTTCGTTGCGTTTAAAATGTAAAAATGTAATATGGATACATTCTTTCAACCATTGCGAATAATAACATATGCGCGTGTAACAACTGTATGTTTCAAACCATTATTCTAAATTCAATTAGTCTGGTCAAAGGGTAGTTTTACACCGGTACCAACACTGTGCACAGTCCAGGGGTATTCAACATTTTCATACGTAGTGTACTATTTATATCTCACAAAAATCTCTGGGGTATTACACATGGAACAATTGTGTATATTTATAATAATAAAGCGCACTAAAAAACTTATGTCAGGTATTACCGATAACGCGATTTAACATTTAGACCAGTGATTCTCAATCTTTTTAGGACCACGACCCAAATTTTTTTTCAAAAACCTATCGCGACTCCCCTAGTTTTACATTTTTAGAACAAAAAGGTAGTTTTCTTAAAAATCAAAATTAAATTAATACTTTATTAATTTACAAATTAATTGGTTTATAATGAATAAAATTTTACAAATGTATACAAATGTACCACTTCATCATTTTTACAGTGGAGTTTGGTTAAAAACGTAATTTTTTGAGAAATTATATAATTAAACAAATTTCTCGCGACCCCCCAAAAGTTGACTCGAGACCCACCAGTGGGTCGCGACCCACACTTTGAGAAACACTGATTTAGACCAAAGTCAAACCTAACATAATGTAATGGGGAATTCTAGATCAAATCACCGAGCCTTCGGCCTGACCTCTGATCAGTGTAGTAAAGACGGAAAACATTTTTAAAAAAATCTGACCACTTTTGGATCACTTCTGATTTTTACGTAAAATAATCATTTTTTTTTCTAATTAAATCCGTATAACTTTTGACATTTAAAATACTTTTCTTACCGAAATTTTTTTTTGTATGTTCCTTGTATTTTTCTACATGTAGCGTAATTTTCATAAAATTTGGCACCTTGAATAATTTTTCACAAACGTTTAAATTTTAGAATTACGGCTCAAATTACGGTCAATCCAAATAATGGCAGATTTTTAAAGTAAAGTGTCCTGGAGGTAATTCATTACATTTCAAATGATTCTCGACCGTATTGCAAATAATTCTATATTTCGCGTTTTTTTCAGTAAAACTTGTAAAGTTAAGCATCTTTAGTAAAGCATCTTCAGAAGTATTAGTTTTGCAAAAAACTAATAACATGTTTTGAAAACTCATTAAAATTTCGTTCAGAATCCCAAATTGTTTTGAACAGACTTAGTATACACCAGTGGCATATTTATGGGGTAGGCCAGGGGTCTCCAACCTACGGTCCGCCAAGGTTTTTGTACCGGCCCACCAAGCTAATTAATGTTGTTTATACCATCGTATTCAGCCTCGAAAATACATTAGATGGCGAAAAAATATTACCACAACAACAAAATACAACCAAATTATTTTTGAAGTTATTTATAAAGTAAACAATATAGGTTCACGCGATAAGTCTTTATTCTACTTAAAGAATACAACAAAAAATTACTTATTAAACTCTCCATGTAATGTCTTAATGGCCATAGGTGACACCAAAAAAAAAATGTCGATTTATTCAATTTAACTCTCAATGAATTTTCATTGCAGTTAAAACTTCATTTCCTGTAGTATTTATTACTTATACATTTTATTCATACAAAAATGTTCACTGATGTTATTTCTATACTAATATGTTTATTTTATTAATTCCTGTTGTCTATGATTATTGTTATTTTATTATTATCTAATGTTATTAGTCTTAGAAAAATTTAAGTTACATTCTTGATAATTTCTTGAATAATTGTATTTTTATTGTATTATCCATTATGTCATTTTTTGTTATTATTATTATTGTAATATTTTATTTAGTCTACAGGTCGTATAGTAACTATATATAAGTATACTTATGTTATATTATATATTATTATAATCATTATATCTGTCACTATACATATTACATTGTAAATTGGAATTTATTTCCGACAATAAAGATTATTATTATAATGTAATATATAAATATAAATTCACATGATATGAATGTAGTACAATCATTCGATAGAAATTTGGAAACCGATCAGTCAGTGTTGTATTATATTGGTTAGGTTAGGTTCGTGCGCTTTACGTGTAAAATAGAGTCAATTTCTGTTATTACTGTTACTAGTAATATTTGACATCATTTTAATTCGTAATTTCAAAAATAAATGCGTATAACAACATTTTTAAAAGCGTATTTTTAGGATTTTTAGTGCACATGAATCCGTTTCCTACATATAATCCTAAAATCAATACCTCTTATCACGCAATAAGTTTTGTTGTTCTCGATAAGTCTAATCTCATTCCTTCTTTTTTTCCCCTCTCAAGTGTTACGATCGTTTTCGTACTGAGAAATTTACGAGCAAAATATGCATGTGTTATACAGTATACTATATAATATTCAATATGCAACTTCATTAGTACCTAAAATAATTTGTCAAAAATACAAGCATATATTTTTAAACACTCAGTGGCGTGCGCAGGGGGAGAGATTGGGGGTTATGTCCCTCCCCAATGAATTTTTTCCCATGTTATTGTTTTGCTATAAAATACGAAGCACAAAATATAAGAGTATCTGTAAACAAAATATAGTTGGAAATATTTAGTATATTCATGAAAAATTAGATAAGAAATCAACACGAATTATGTTTATAAATTTATAATTGATGAATAATTAATTACGAGTTATAAAATGGAATGATGAAATGATTGAAGTAGTCTGTACTATGGTTGTAGGTATATTTACAACCGTGTTATTTTGCGTAGGAACAGTACCTAGTTACAAGTATGAAATTTATAAGAAATTGAATATGTAACAAAAATTAATAAAAGACATTTAAGTATAAAATGCTTCATTGTGTCTAAAAAAAAAATCTGTTATAGTTTTTTGTGGTGTGAACCATATTATACTAATAGCATAAAATGAATAAAATAGTAACTTTTTGTCAATTAAAATGTATTTTTTTTATAAGTTGAAAATAGTATTTTTAGAATAATGATAAGAAAAAGTTTAAAAAGAGAAGTTTCTATTGAAGCAAGAAAACAATTTTTTTGTTCTTATTAAAATTTATTGGGCTTATTAACACAATTGGGATAAAAAAATTGAAAGGGGGAGCAAATATGTTTATTTAATTGATTTTACCTCCCTATTCAACTTTCCTAAAATGTGGAGGTTTTGAGTGGTTCGGGGGGGGGATAATCCCCCTAATTGTGCCTATGACTGGATATATTATTTCCCGTTCTGGATTTAGTTCCCACTTGACCTCCAAATGACATCTCCACCCATAAGAAATTCCTGGGCACGCCACTGTACACACTACCTATATCTTTTTAAAATGACGCTATCCGGATTATCATTAATAGAAGAAAAAAAAATCGTGCATTTTCGCATTTTATTTCTACACGAGAACAAATGGGCGGATGTAGTAAAATATACATATATGACATAATATGTATAATATAATGTAATATACCAAGAAGTATTGTTCATTATGGACGCACGCACACGTATTATTATAAGTACATATTATACAGTTAGTGTAAGTTTCCGTGTAACGTTCACAATATACTAATACACACACGCCCATGAAAGCAATTAGAATAAAAACGCACAAGACTTGTAAAAATCGCTGTATGTGCTTATACGAAAACCGTTGGCCTCTGGGGGGACCTGACCCTCTGCTCGTAATGAGGGGTATACCTACATTCAATTGGTCGCATAATTAACATAAAATGTAAGTATATTTGTATACATAATGTAAAATGTATATTGGTTTACTCTTAGTAAACATAATATTATGTAATATAAAGTTATCAAAAAGGTCAAAGTATCGTATGATGTGATATGATCTGAATATCTAGTAGGAACTCTTTTCGTTCAAAAATTAAGAAAATAATTTCCTCTTTTTGCCCAAAAATGTCAGTACTCTTTTCGCCTAGATTTACACGTTTCACATTTTGGGAAACACGAAATTTATTTTTATTCTCACCCGAAAAAACGCAACACGATTACGCACCAAAAAAAGTTAAGTACCCATCTTTTCGCACTATTATGACACAGAACGTCGTTTGGATTTCACTGCTCCATTCGCTTCGCTCAGTTGCTTCGCAAGCTCGTGTCATACTCCTCGTGCTTCGCGCTCTTAGAACTATTATATCATCATACTTTCGATGTAAATATCACAGGGTAGTCAGCTGCCCCTATTCTAACTACCCCGTACGAATTATGATCTCACAATCGATGTTTATATAAGTCATACAAGATTTATAGGAAGATAAAAAATATTTTAATTATAATTTTTCGAAAATTGGATCTTCCTCGGGGAATATAATATGGTAGCGTTACCTACGGAATGAAATCGCGCCGCGCGGTAGTGCCAGATTTTTGTGCTTTAGAAGGTTTCAAATAAATTATAGTGTATCAAAGAACTGGAACTAAACCATAACCACCACTAAACCATAATTAACCAACTGGCGAAAAGAAGAAAAAAAAACCAGTAGTTAGTAGTTCTCCGTAGCCTGTGTTGTCCAGCCCCGAACTCGGCCGCCACCGTGTGACCGTATTTATATGGAATTATGACTATGGTTATTTTTTTTCTCATTGGAGTGTATACCTTGAGAATGATTCCTGGCCGACACGTGCCGCAACTTATCTACCAGCGCCAATATAACGGGCTGATTGACCCGCGTCCCTTCGTACTGTTCAAAACTGTTCAAAATGCTGTCAAGCGGTTCACCATGCTGTAGTGTGCGATCAAGCAATAAAAGGTATACAAAAATTGAATTATATAAACAGGGATTACATTATCATTTATATGCATTATCGTATTATTAAAAATGTACAATATTAAACAACACAACTGAGGTGACCATAGGCGTGCGGCGGCTATTTCCGCTACAGAGTCCAATGGACATAATAAGTTATCAGTAATATATTTTGTCACAACGATAATTCGCGAGAAGACGTGCTTTTCTTAAAAAATATTTTCACTCGCAGTGACGAATAATTTAGACGAAAATAAACGTTCAATAGCATGGAAATACGCTATTTTGAATAATTAACTATATAAACGAACATCGGACCCTGCAGGCGAGTGGAAATTATATAAGAAAAATAAATTTTGTTTTTTTTTTACGTTAAACGGGGATTGTTTTTCTAACACAAAATGGCTATGTATCTTTTGAGACTCATTTTTAACTATACTGTAGCTCATCCACTCCAGAGAGTTTTCTGAGTTTAAATATTTTTCAATCCAAATTGACGACGTCCAAAACACGGACAGACATAAGACATATCTATCATGACGCTCGCCTATGGTACGGTAAATGTGATTTAGTGTATTATTATGAATATATATTACTCTTACTAAAATTACGTGACAATATTACAAGATACAATTACTTTGAATATCATTTCACTCGTCGATATTTCGAAAGACTGCAGTATTTTAGATTCTGAACGAAGTGAAGAAGCTAGTGTTTTTACAATGATGTTTATTTTATTTTTTTTTCTTTGTACAACTTTTCGTATAGAAATACTTGTCCAAAAGTTTCGATCAATAACTTTTTGAAACCGGATTTGCCTCTATTTGGTACCTTAATTTTTCGAATTTCTCAATTCTTCAATTTTTTTTTTGGAAAAAACTACCCAATATTTGACAAAAACGACTCGGAAACCATAATTTTTTGATCCGAATTTTATAAAAATTTAAACATAGATAGAAAATCCTATAAAAAAGATTTTGGCGCAAGAAAATTTTAAAAATGTAAAAAAAAATTTTGGACATTTTTCGAAAATTTTTTTTTTTCTTATATTATTAACTTCTTTCGTTCAGAATCGTTTTACTGAAGAAATGATTTATCGTTTCTTCAAAATTCAATACGCCCGTCAAGAGAATCCCACCCGTCGTGCGAAGTACACCCATCGTGCGAAGTATGTCCGGCTTTTTTAAATGTATATTGGACTTAATCCGTTTTAAAAATGTATAAAAAACGATAATTAACTATATTTTCACAACAACAAAAACGATACAGTAATTAATATAAAAAACATACGAGAAAATAATACTAATAATAATTAAGTAGTGCACCAAGTATACGCAGTAATATGATATTATACTGTCGTACAAAATATTAATAATTTGTTATATATTTTATTCTGCATAGGTATTAATTAACAAAACGAATTAAGCTATTCATCGTTAAATATTAAAATTAATTTTCTCCGTTGAATACTACGTATATATACATTGATCTCTGACCCTTTTATCCAGACCTGTATTTGGATAGTTCTATTACGCTTGGATCACCTGACGTGAATGTTATCTATTCTTATATTATTTATTTAATATAATAGTGACTTTCAGTAAATTTAACTTAATTTTTTTTTTCTCATACTTCAAACGAGTTGAACTAATTATTATTTGTTTAGATTTACACATCAATAAGTAAAGTAAGGAATAATATTATAATCATGATGATTAAAAAGTGAATCAGAAGTCATCATTGAGTTAGTTACTTTTTTTCCAATGTTATTTTATTCTCAAAACAATCGATATTCACCTGTACCATAAGAATTATTATTCTTATAATATTATGATATACCTAGTCGTTTATTTTAATTGTCGGTTTGATCATACTAATTTAAATAAATTGTATCATTAAAATATGAGTAGAAAGAATGAAACCTGTTGATTGTACATTAAAATGATGTACGTTCTTAATATAAATAAAACAATCCGGACATATTATATCACACCACGGGTATTCTTTTCTAGTCGAGTGAGAGATATATTGTTTTAAAAGAAAAATTTCAAAGAATTATAAATAATTTCTTCAATAAAACGATTCTGAGGAAAGCTTCAGTTAATTATACAAAACAATAATTATTGTCAGTTTCAAATTGAGAATGTTTTACAATTTAATAACATAAATTATCCATATCTCCATGTACCTATATTTAATTATTCACAAAAATGATCAGTATTGACGTGTTTTGAAATTTAAAGCTCTTATAATTTAAAAAAAAGGCTGGACATACTTCACACCATAGATATACTTCGCTTTTCGGGTGGGATATTCTTGGTGGATGTATTGAATATTAAAGAAACGATAAATCATTTTTTCAATAAAATGACTCTGAGCTGAGGTTCAGTTATTATAGTACAATTACCACGTAAAAATAATTACTTCGTTACCGTGGTTACCGCGGTACCCAGATAAGAGTCAACCCTATGAAATAATATGAATTTCAAAAAATGCTAAGTATTAAGTACCATCTAGAGCCGAATTTTGATTCAAAAAGTGGCTGATCGAAGCTTTTGGATTAGTATTTCTGTACATAAAAATGTTCGCAGAACGGAAAAAATAAAATAAACATCGTTGTAAATTCATAAGCTTCTTCACTTCACTCAGAATCTAAAAATCAACATTTTTATGAATAGAATAGTTAATAATGTTTTTATTAACTTTTTATTTTATTTTATTAATGCTTTCAAAAATACGAATCATTTGATAAACGATCAAGGTCGTTTCATTCGAAAATGTATTTTTTCGATAACAGCATCGTCAGTATCATGATTAAATTTAAGTTGTCTTGCTTAAAAGTAGTATTAATATTATCATTTTTTTTTTTCTCTATAGAAGTAACAAACTTTATCATTTTTATTTGAAATTGTCTTGATAAACTGAAATTTCGCTCAGAATTTTTCATTGAAGAAATGATTTATAATTTTTTTTTTTAATTCAATGCAACCACCAAGAGCATCCCACCTGAAGAACAAAGAATACTCATGGTGCTAAATACGCTCGGCTTTCCATATTATATTATATTATTATAGTCTTCTGCTATATGAGACAGTTCTAACTATTATCATTAATTATCAATATTATCATAGTAAATTTGGGATGTTTATTTATAAAATGTTAGAATGTTAATAAAAATAATAATATGAAGTATATGACATAAAAATCACAAATACACAAATGACAAATCAAAGTTTGGTAGTTATGCAGATGACAAAAAAAAAATTAAATAAAAGTAAAATAACTTTTATAATAATAATATTTCTTAAAACTATTTCACCAATTACGCGGAGTACAAAACTACGTTATATTTTTCTTTGTAGACCCCTAATTCTTGTGGGCCCAAGGGCCATGGCTCCCTTGGCCCCACCCTTAATCCGGGCCTGATCCTGTACATTATGATGAGGCTCTGCTCGGAATCGTTTTATTGAAGAAAAGATATTTATCATTTCTTTCAAATTCAACACACTCGCTAAGAAAATTAACCTATCTTTGAGAGCGGAGAATTTAATCCAGCTTACTTCTTTTAGATTCTGAACAAAGTGAAGAAGCTAGTGTTTTTACAATGATGTTTATTTTTTTTTTTTTTTATTTTTTTTTTTCTGTTAACAATTTTTCGTATAGAAATACTTGTCCAAAAGTTTCGATCAATAACTTTTTTAAACCGGATTCGCCTCTAGATTGTAATTTAGAGAGGTCAT
>JAIPRM010011115.1:0-13171 GCA_025469315.1 Stegophylla sp. TES_Ste_2020
TAAAATTCAGGGGGGGGGTCAAATCTATAACAAAAATTATATATGAAAACTTGTGTGTTATGGTTGATGGTAATAAGTAAAAATTTAGAGCAATTTTAAACTTAACATAAACATTTTGGGGGGGGGGGTTTGAACCCGGAAAACCACCCCCCTGGATACGGCCATGGCTTATAGTCATCACGTTTTGCACTCGGAATACAAAGTGAAGGAGTCAGTGTTTTTATAGTGATGTTTAAATTTTTTTTTTTCTGTAAACACTTTTTTCTATAGAAATCTCGTCCAAAAATCTCGACCAACAACTTTTCGAAACCAGATTTGCCTCTAGATGGTACTTTAGAGAGGTAATTTTTCGAATCTCTCAATTTCTCACTTTTTTTCGTGGAGAGGGAGAGAAAAATCGCCAAACATTTGAAAAAAAGACACGAAAACCATAATTTTTTAATTCAATTTTTATAAACTTCAAAGATAGATGGACAATTATATGAGAAGTACTTTGGCGAGAGAAAATTTTGATAATGTGAAAAAAAAATTTTTGAATATTGTTTTCTAACAATATTTTTTCCCATATTTTTTTTTCTTTTCTTCATTTATTTAATAAAAAAAAAGTAAAGTGTAAATTAAAGTAAAGTAAAGTAAAGTATAGACAAAAAAGCCGAATATACTTCGCACTACGGGTCAGGTGGTTTTGTTGAAAATGATTACTATTATATTGTTCTTTACATTATTAACTTCCTTCGTTGTTGTTGGGGTAAGGATTAAACGCGCGTATCGTGACGTCATCGCGGATATGTCATCGGATTAGAGTTCCATCGAAATACGAGAAATCATCCCTCTTTTTTTCATCCCTTCCGTCCGGCAGGGATGATATATTTTTTTTCACGTTCAGAGAGTTTTTTCGACGTTCGAAATCGCATATTTAGAACAGTTTTTAACTAGTACTTTATTGATGGTTTTTTTTTCGTTTTGTGCCCTCCAATTCACCCCTCACCACCATCTATTAAACATACCTCCGTATCAAAATCATCGAAATCTAAGTTTTTGTACTTAGATACAAAATAGGTTTAAAATTTATAACGATATACTTGGTACAAGATACATTTTTTTTGTCTTTAGATACAAGATACTGTACGCATGACACATTTTTTTTCAATAATTATTAAAATAGGTAAATTTATTATTTAAGCATATTCCGTTTTTAGTAAATATTGATTTCCTACAAAAATGACATAGTTAAACAATTTTTCCCTCATTGCCATCGCCAGTTAAACTCCAACCCTGTATCAGAATTACCAACATCCAGTAATGGACAATGTACTCGCATAGAAATGTGTAGATAGATACATTCCTATTTACCTGTAGACACAAGGTTCATTTAAAATTTTCAAAGAGATTACAGATACAAGATACATATTTCCTTTTCTCCTTCAGATTTAATACACATGTTTTCTTAAAAATTATTAAAGTTGATAAATTATATAAGTATTTTAAGTGTTTATTGTGTAAATATTTTTTTTTTACTTTCAACAAAATTTACTTTGTTAAACAATTTTCAAAATACTTAAAATTATTTTTTAAATTAGTCGAATTTCCACAGACATTCAATTTTTAATATTCATATTATCTAAAGGACTGTGAAGTTTTGAGTTTTCACAACTCTATCATAATTATTACAGTAGCAGTGTATGATTCAAGATGAAAAATAATAAATAAACCAAAAAATTGATGCATATTAACCCCGTGTACCCCTAAAAACAATTGACGCTATCACGTCAAAATTAACCACTCCGGTTTTCGCGGTTGCCCAAAACACGTCGTAATTTTTTTTTTTTAAAGCGTTTCTCGAAAATCGCAATAAAGAATACTTTTTAGGACGGTAATATTGTTTCTGTGAAGTAATTTGAAAAATAAGAAAACTGTCCCTGTGTAACACGATCCGGTAACGGTAGACGCTTTCCGAAGAGCACCACCTAACTCGTGCCCATCCCTTATTCGCAGACCCTTAAATTTACGACGAAACCCAAACATCCCCCAGACGCGTTCTCTTCCTTCTCCTCCCCCGACGCACGAGTGTATTACTGCGGACACGCGTCATGCGAAACGCGGAAGTAATAACTGCGGCGGACCCCACAGCGACGGAAGTGGTGGACGCGTCCGGTAATCGGTTTATATCTGACGTTTTACGAGTAATAAAAACCTATAAATTTGACGTGTGTGTGTGTATAAACGACGAAAAGCGATTATCTCTGTTTCGTTTTCGGTTTTGTATCGATTTTATTGTCTCGGCGATACGCCAATACTGAGAAGTCGTGAGACCGATGACGTATGTCGGCTGAAATTTCTGAGAATTATAAAAAAAGTGAATTAGAGTATAGACTAGAAAGCCGGACATACTTCGTACCACGGATATTCTTCGCTTCTCGGGTCAGATACTCTTGGCGGGTGGGTAGAATTTTTTAAGAAAGTCATTTAGTCGTCGTTTTCAACACAACCACCAAGAGTATCTGACCCGAAGAGCGAAGAATATCCGTGGTGTGTACGGCTTTCTTGTCTATACTTTACTTTTTTTTTGTCTAATAAATAAAGAAAAGGAAAAAAACAATTAATGAGGAAAAAAGTGTTGGAAATTTTTTTTTTCACATTTTCAAAAATTTCTTGTGCCAAAATATATCTATATATATCTGAATTTTTATAAATATTAGATCAAAAAATGATAGTTTCAAGTCTTTTTTGTCAAATTTTTGCATAGATCCCCCCTCAGAAAAAAAAAAAAAAATAAGAAATGAGGTATTCAAAAAATGACCTCTTTAAAGTAACAGCTACTAAACTAGAGGAAATCCGGTTTCAAAAATTCGGTATTCAAGATCTTTGACCTAGTAGGTCCATACAAAAATGTGTCCAAAGAAAAAAATAAGAAAAAATAAACACAAATTCTAAAACATTAGCTTCTTCACTTCTAATAGTATCGGCGGACAAGGATGGCGACTTAATGGCAAGTGAGAAATTTCTGAATGTACCTGAAAGACTTTCGTGGACCTATTCGCATGTCACTTTTAGGGGTGCGATTTCAATGAAAATACTTTGGGCTGCAGCCCCTCTATTTTGTCTTAATTTTTATGGTTACCAATGCCCGCAACGTCTTCATCGACCATTAAACCATTACACAATTTTGTAATAGCTACCTAAAACATTTTGAAAAGTACATTAATATTTAATTGCGCATTTATTAATGTAAAAACATATTATTATGAACTACCTATTAAACCATAAAACTGTTTTTTTTTTTTTTTTGAAACATAATTTAATTTAGCATTAACACATTATTTACAATGTTTCTCTTGTGTGATTTTAAGAGGAAAGAAATATGAGCCTCACTTAGGTCATTCCATATGTCAGGGGCAGATTGATTGCCACTCAGTTCAGAGTCGATCGCGAAAACTCGTCTTCTCGTTTTGTTCAGAAAATTAAGAAACATGCATATTCATAATATGTTTTATGTATGTTAAAATAAAATAATTTGTTGTTCCCGTAAATAAAATAAAAATTAATTTCAATTACACGATTCGATTTGAATTGCAAATAATGTCAGTATATTAATATTATAATTAATCAACTTAACCACATTGGCATTAACCTAATTTAATGTATCCGGTTTTCAACAATAATGATTAACGAAATCGATTAATCGCATCATAACCACTGACAATTCGGCCCGATTTTACTAAATACGACAAAACAGGATTTCAGATTCTAAATGGCGTGAAGAAGCTAGTGTTTTTATGATGATGATAATTTTTAATTAATTAATTAATTTATTTATTGTCTTCACATTATCGTATAGAAATACTTGTCCAAAAGATTTGACAAGCAATTTTTTGTATCACGATTTGCCTCAAGATGGTACTTTTGGGAGGTAATTTTTCGAAATACTCAATAGTTTTCTTAAAATTTAAAAAACGCTTTTAAAAACTTGATGAAGAGACTATCTCTTTTTGAGATGTGACATTTTATGTCTATTGTATTACATGTATGTGAGGAAAATAATTTTATGATGCCTTATTTTGGGCTAATTAAGTCAATTTTTTATATAAATTCAAATGAACCATTTGCAATATGTAAAAAGTTCACTACATTGTACTTTGATCAGCATTATCAAGCATTTAATGTAAATTCTACTAAAGATTTAGTATGCATTTCTTTAAATAATTTAGAAAATATTTATCCAACACACCTTTGTACAGTTTCAAATGGATTAAATTTTATGCCATTAAAATTATAATTTTAATTTTCATAAGTGTGTTTCTATATAAATATGCATCTTCTTAAAATTAGATAGGTAGGTACCTTGGTATTCAATAAGTATATTTTATTGTTACTAATATATTATGTTAAAAAAATATAGAATTAAGGTTTTTTTACTAATACCCAAAGGTATTGCATTATATTATATTGGTTGGTAGGTTCCTATTTTGTTCTACATTATGTATAGGTATATTATATTGTAATAAAATTATAAAGATAGCAGTGTCTACCAACACTATTAAGTAATCTTTAATTATATTTAATTTACTGTAGTCTTATTTACTAACTAGTACCTAATAACTTTTTAAGAAAACTATGTACCTATATACTTACATACTTAAATATGTAATAAAGGACTAATTTTGTTTTTTTGATGAGTACCTATTTTACCTACAAAGATTTTCCTTACATTTTCTAACTGCTATCAAAATGTATTCGGTTACAAACGATATTAAAATCAATGGTTGCAACACAGTATAATATAGTATAACAGATGATACAATTTGAATGGTTCTAACATTGATATATATATATCACAATATCATGGTACTTACCAAATTAAAAAAAAAAAAAAACGATATGTTATAAGCAGTGTTACGTAGTAATTAACAAAAAGTAATTAGCTACCTAGGTACATAATTTTGTCACAACTTTTTCTATGTAACGAAAGTATAATGAAAATGGCGACAAGCATTAAAGCCTTTGAAATAATACGAATTTCGAGAAATGTCAAGTATAAAGTACCATAGAGAGCCGATATTTGAATCAAAAAGTAGCTGATCAAGGATTTTGGGTCAGTATTTTTGTACGTGAAAGTGTTTACAGAAGGGAAAACAAAATAAACGTCAATGTTAATTCATAAGCTTCTTCGCTCCGCACAGAATCTAAAAATTATTTATATTAAAAATATAATGTAACAATAATGCCAAGAGTATTTAATGTGTTATGTAAATGTAGATAATAACAAGTTTTGATTATTGGTACTCATCAGGTTACCTACATTCTTATAATTATATTTATATGTGTACCTAAGTAAATAAACTGTAATCCTATTAAACATTATACACATTGACAAATAGTGAAAAAAACAACAATAATTGTTAATGCCTGGCATAATTAAAACTAAATAAATTATCTATGGAATAAATAATTTTATGTGCTGGCTAAATAGAAGTTTTTCTTCATATATTCTCCATCTGATAGGTAGCTCGATAGGGAACGCGTAGGCTCTTTTAGGATAGGTAGGATAGGCACTAGAATGAGTCCGAGTTCCGAAACCCGTCTCCGTTGCGGGGATGATTTTTACATTTTTTTTTTTTTATTTGTAATTTTTATTTTAGTCACTTTAACTATAATAATCAGTAATTTTAACTATACTGATATAGTTAAACTAACAAATATTTTTGTATTTATAACTATTTCGTATATTTAAATTAACCATATTCTTTAGTAACATTAACTATACAAAATTACGTACTAAAATTTATAGTTAAAATAACAATAACTATTTAACTATAATGATATAGTTAGATTAAACTATAATTATAGCTGTCACATATGCAATTATAAATTATGATTAAAGTAACTGTAAATATAGTTGAGTCAACCGTAAATTTTTTTCCGTGTGTAGTACGAAATTTTAGAAATAATAGGGACACTCACACACAGTAAGCGTAAGCTATTGCGTCCGCCGACCGAAAGCGACTCACTACTGGGCGCGCGGGGTCGAGACCTCGGTGCACAAGGATTTCGGACGAATATTTCGTACTTACGCGCGTGCATGACGATAGCGTTATAAATAATTTCGCACGTGACGTCGGACCTTGGCCACTAGAAAAGTTCTCTTATAAACGCGTCGCACACATTATACATAAATGTATATGGCGATACAAGACGACGTGCACGCGTTTACTTAATTCGGCGACCGAGCCGGTTTTTGATATTTTTTTTTTTTTTTTTATAATTTTTTTGCCTTCTCCCGCGGCTCCCGGGCACCGCCGCGGTCCACTTTACCCGTCCACATTGTATAGGTATATTAAAGATATACGCACTTGCACCGCTGCGCGTGTAAACCAGTTGAAAACCGTTTCCAACACACACACACACACCGATCGCTATATATATATATATATATATAATAACGACCTTATACTTGTTTTTGGTTTCCCCCGTCCACTCTCGTCCACTGCTAACTGTCGATGCTGATTTACGGTAAACGCGTTTAAACGCGCGCGTGCAAAAAAATGAACCCAATAAATATTCTTACAGCGCAATTAAAAAAAATACAAAATATAATATAGACGCCGAAAATTAAAACTACACGTCATGCGTGTAAAACGAAATCCCGTGTCGCGCGTGGTGCGTAAAACGGTTTCGCGTTTGACTAACGGATGAAACGCGTTCCGGACGCACTGGTTTGTGTGCACGCGATCACGGCGGCCTGGAACTCGATGCGTTTTGCGTTTTTCCGTTCTAACAGCATTTATTATTACTATTCGTTTTTGATTTGATCGATATCGGTTGAAAACGCGGTCGATTTAAGGTATTTTGACAATTTATTTCATTTTTTGCAAGTAAAATTCGCGTGACTGCAGTCCACCGAATTTTTTTGTAAACAATTATACGGTCGATTTGTGAAATTTACACGCAACGAGTCAATGATCGAACACTTGATCTATCGAGTTCTGCCATTAATTTATGCGTAGGCGCAATTTGAGGGAGAAGGGACCACTGGGTTTTTTTATTAGCATCTTCAAATTTTTATTAGTTTCATTTAGGTTGATTTTGTCTTGAATTCCCTTCAATTTCGTTTATTGTTTAACCGGAGTCTATTATTTTTAAATTAAACAATTTTTTTTTTTTTTTTGGATTCTGAACGAAGTGAAAAAACTAGTGTTTTTTACCATAATGTTTATTTATTTTTTTTTTTTTCTATAAACACTTTTCCTTGTGAAAATACTTATCCAAAAATCTCGATCAGCAACTCTTTGAAACCAAATTTGCCTCTAGATGGCGTTTTAAAAAAAGTCAATTTTTGGAATTCTTAATTGCTGCTTTTTTTTTTTTAACTTGGAGGAAATTACCTACAATTTGACCAAAAAGACTCGGAAATCATCTTTTTTTTGTTCAAACCTTTAGAAAATTTAAACACAATGGTAATAGAATGAGAAATGTTTTGGAGTGAAAAAATTCAGAAAATGTTCTACATTATTCGTTTAGTTCGTCTCATCCTAAACGACTTTCTCGGGAGTTTTTCTCCTTAACGCGAATAAACTACACGGTTTACACGGTCTTTTTTTGTTTTAAATATATTTTTTTTTTTTTATTTCGGTCGATCGGGGAGGGACGCTACGGACACTCAAAAACTACCCGTTCCGGTTCGTTTCCCGGCGTTCGTCCTGGCGAGAAATGGAAAATTCGAAAACAAAATAAAAAAACACCGCGTTTTTTCCCGGGAATCCGTTCGCTGGACTAGACGCGTTTTCGGGAACACGGCCGACGGCCCGCCGTTCGACGAATACGGGTCCGCCGGCGAATTATCCTCGATATTGTTCCAGCGCGCGCCGCGGGACGGACTCGCCGGGAGTTATGTGGCCCGGTCTCGTAATTAAGAAGCATATTGTGCTCGGTCACGGCAATGGTGATGGTGTGCCCGTCGGCCGAAATACGCCTTTCGCGTATACTACACTACACTCTAATCTAATTTTACCGCTCGTTTTGATTATCGGCCCCGCACCCCGTACATACATATATATATATATATACATACGCTTGTTTGTGTGTGCGTGTGTGTTTGTGTGCTGCACACTGTAAGTAGTCTTGTAGACCCACGTTGCGACTACGTGCTCGGCATGCGGAGCGATCGCTTCTAACTCCTTTATATTCGTATTATTATTATTATTATTATTATTACTTTTATTTTTTAATGTCTTTTTCTCTTTTTTCGTCTTTCTCCCCCGAAGCACGATCGTGGCTGTCGGCTCTTCGAGAATTTTTTTTTTTTAATTACTCGCCACGGAAGGCGACTGTAAAATACGCTCAAACACCTACTGCAACTGCACTGCGAGATAATGCTCCTTGGTGTTTAATTTTTATTCGGGCGTTCCTGCAGAGACGTTAGAACAGGATTTTTTTTTTTTTTTTGGTGGGGGGGGCAAACGAACTTGGGGTTCGGGGGATTTTATCGTACCAACTGTGGTGTTGTGCTGTACGTGCTCGTGTCGACTGTCGGAGCTAAAGGGATGAGTTCATGGGTGAAAATTTCGAACGAGAATTTTGAAAACATTAAGTAACATCGAAATCGCGTTTACTCGGTAGAGGTCATTTTTCGAAATTCCAACAGAGTTTTCGAGCATTAAGGAAATTTACGAAAAAATTCGAGTAGAAAAAATTAAATAAAAATCGTTTTCTCGTGATTATATTTTGGTTATTATTTTAATGGAGCTAGAAACCCAAAATGTTTACAAGTTAAATGCACGCATCTAAATGAATAATTGGAAAAATCTGAAAATACCTCGTTCGTGTACATATATAGGTATGCATATATTTCTAATACAAATTGAAATGTCTGTAGAATTTGATATTAATACACAGGAACATACTAAAATAAATAGCCAAAATGTTTGTGAGCTTTTTTTTTTTACATATACTTATTGAAAATTTTGAGACTAGAAAAAATTGAAGCGAATGTTTAGCTCTAAATACTAATATGTATATATTTACATTTTATGAGTACGTTTTTTGTAAACAGAGAAGCCTATTATTAATATTTTATGAACTCATAAACTTTATCTTGTGATAATCGTACAATTTTTCCATTAGGATTTTATCAATTATTTCGTTTTAATTCGAGTTTGAATCTTCCAAACCTTCTCCTTACCTACGCCGATGTCAGCAGCAAGGGGTAGAAAAAGTTGGCTTTGTGTGTTGCATATTACAGATCTGAAATATAAATAAAAAATTTGAAGTATATCCGTAATTTTTCCACCCAAAAAGTATCAGCACCCAAGGAAAAAATTTCCATCTATCCCTTCTCTCCACGACTAGCTGGGCAGTATCGTATAGAGTTATATTTTAGTCATAATTGTTATTACCGAAAATACTATAATATACTAGCTATACCCAGTCCAGGTACTTTTTCTGAGTTTAAAGTTCATTATAAAATATCGAATAATTATTACCCAGGAATAAATATTTCTGTTTGGGGACGGGGACGAAATATAATCTTTTCTTTCCTCATAAAGATCCAGAAGCTAAACTGACCCTCTTTACCCCTGGGTTTGACTTCCCTAAGTAGTGTCGTCGTGCTTGTGACATGGAACAATATCAATTGATTGAAAACATTGAATCGAAAAAACAAATTGATCTTAAACCGAAATCGATATCTAAAGGTAAATTACAGATTTCAAAAAAAAAAAAAAATACAAGAACTGAAATAAACGGCACTCTAAATTTGTTTTGTAATCATTATGAATATTATCGGCCTTAGCGTTTGTACCTGAGGACGATGTAAATCATTTTCTTTATTTTAATCGTAAGCAACTTTATGTGGAAAATGAAGACATTTTAACACCGTTTTTGGACAATTGCGATTATTTCATGATTAGGAAAATAAGACGGTATAAAGGAAAAAGAAAACGTCCGAAAATTGGAATTGAAATCTGAAATTTTTTTATTTTAGAACTCGTCTAGATTTTAGAAGAAAAATAATTTTCTTGAACGTTGGCTCCACTGTTTCACGTCGATGTCTAGGATGAAGTTCATAAGTCGTTTATTATATAACCTAAATTTCATAGTAGTAAAGTGAAATCTTAATTTAAATCCCTGATTAAGTTGTGAAAACATGGGAAGTTAACATGATTTTGAGACACCACAAGCACTTTGGACCTGCTTAGGACACAGCTTAATCTGAACAGGACAATTATTGTGACTACTGTCTGTATAAAAAATTAAGGGTATTTTGGTTAGCTGAATTACCTGTAATAGAAACGAAACATCATATTGAGAGCAGAATGTTCTAGGACAGTAGTTCCCAACCGGGGGAATTTCCCCTTAGGTAGGAATTAAAAAATTTCACAGGGGGGAGGGGATATTCAGTGATGATGAAACAAAAACAATTTTTTGTTAATTTTTTTTTTTTAATTTACTTTGGATATATTATTTTAATTAATATTTACATTTTATATATTTTTTTTCTTATTTAATATTATGAATAAGGAAGTTAATTTGTATATTATTTTTGAAATAAAGGGGGAAAATCAATAGTTGCATAATATATAGGTACTTATATATTATTTACAGTTATTTTGTATAGTTTATTTTTACGGTTGACAAAAGAAAAAAGCTCATACTTTAATATAAGGGGATTGAGATTTTTAAATATGTAAAAGGGTGGTGAAATTGGCTGAGGGAGGGGGTAACATATTTATTCGTTTGATTAAGTCCCCCGTGAGGATTTTACACAATGCAATTTTTAAAAAATTCGAGGGAACTTAGCAGCCTCAAGCCCCTTTAATTTCATATAATATAATATGGAAGGAGGCGTGGAAAAACTTCACAGGTAAGAGCCTTGCAGGAGCATAAGGGTGCGTGATTTTTACGTATATTGACGGATATAAGGATAATATTATATTTCGTAAAGAAGGATTAAAAGAGTAAAGATTTCGCATCGTAAATTCTACTGATATCGAATGAAAAAAAAAAAAAATTATATTTTCAAAATTATCCGGAAAATTTGAGAGTAACCAGACGATAAAAGCCGGATGTTTGGTGAAAATTTGCCCCTAAATGACTTGACATGATAATGTTTCGATAAATAACTACACGAGTAACCCCGACGACGACTTATAGCCCGAGGAGCCGCTCGAGTCGTTCCATAAACAAATAATTAATCGCGCATTAAAAAAAAAAAAGAAAAAAAAAAAGAGGGTGAAAACGGGGTAACTTAATCGGCGCCGTATTTAATTACTCGGAGATTTTTCCCTCCCGGACGCGATGGCGCGCACTTAAGTATCTCCGATTTTCAGTTCACATCGTTATTATTATGATATTTTAATACACCGTGACGATGTCCGAACGCTAGCCGAGCAGTTCTTAACGCGAATTATCAAAAAAAAAAAAATGAAGTGAAACGCGCACTCGATCAATACACGCACGCGCACACCGTCAATTATAATAACAATAATAATAAAAAACAATGATAACATTTGTATAGTTACAACGATAGTGATTTTATTGAGTTATATCTGCTCCAAAGAAGCTGTTTCGAGCCATTAAATCCATCCCTTTCGTCACCGATACGCAGCAGCAGTTGTTCTCACGCACGATTTCTACGGTACGACGCGTTAAAACTCACGAATCTTCGTTCGTGTATATTTTTGACACCGAACGGAGCGGAGAAGCTAGTGTCCTTACAATGACGTTTATTTTTATTTAATTTTCTTATTTTCTGTTAACAGTTTTTTAGGGCGAACGTAAATTGCGCCCGGTATTTTTCAGGTATAAATTTCTATGTAGTAAATTGCGCCCTGTGTTTTTCAAGTGTAAATTGCGCCCAATAGAAATATTATCTTTATGATAATCATTGAGCATTACCCAGAGGACACCACGAGGAAGCGACTATCACTGTCCTCCAAAAATGATTTTTTGGTTTGCTTATGATAATTAATTAGGTACTTAATAAAAATGGAAAAACTAATTTTTTTTTTTTTTTTTTAATCAAATAATATAAATAAAAAAGTAAAAAATATAAAATGTATAAATTTATGAAATAAATATAAATAAATTATTATATATTATATTATAGTTATATATCAGCATAATAATAAGACATCATTTTTACATATTCAGCCCTCGTAATATTGTTTTCATGATATTGTTGAATAATTTTTTCCATTTTTTGAATTTTTTTTTTTTTTTTTTTTGATTTAGTGTTTTTTGAAATTTATAAGCTTCATTTATACTATTAATTTTGATGTGAATTTCTGATTGTAATTCTAATATTTTATTCATAAAATTAAAAATATGAGGATGAGGAGTATAAAAGCTTTTATTAAAACGACTGTGGAAAGATTCACAGGCATTAGTGGTCCGAGTTAATGCTGCGGAAGCCGATGCCCAAAAAATTTGGAGAAAAGTCTGCAAATAAAATATACTTATATATACTGAAATATACTATCACTTATATTAGATACTACTATGATTTGCAATGACTAGCATAAAGATAATACTTCTATTGGGCGCAATTTACTACGTAGAAATGTATACATGAAAAACACCGGGCGCAAATTACTACATAGAAATATATACCTGAAAAACGACGGGCGAAAATTACAATCGCCCGTTTTTTATACGAGAATACTCGTTCGAAATTTTCGATCATCAACTTTTTGAGTCACAGTTCACATATAGATCAGAGGTTCTGTGGTACCGTGCGTCCACTAGCATGTTTTTGAATAAGAATTTGCCTCTGGATGTGGGGTACTTCAGAGAAGTCATTATTCTAAATCCTCAATAGTTTTTCAAAATATAATAAAAAATAACGAGAAAATTTTAAGAAAACGACTTTAAAATGTTGTTTTTTTTTTTTTTTTAATTAAAATTTTTAATATATCGAATTTTCGGAAATTTCTACACCGCTCTGTTAACTACGCATCACTGCCGTGGGCGAGTGTTTTTGTAATAACGAAACTAAAATATGTAAGTATCGCGTCACAAAACCGTCTTATTGGAGACCGGTTATTTACATATAGTGTCTATTGCACGCGTGTAAAACGTTATAACTGTTGATCTGCCGCAATTTACCCAAAACCGTATACAAAGGGCGTTGAACGTTTCTAATACGTCTGGAATATTAGTAGAATAAACTGTTATG
>JAIPRM010011116.1:0-13170 GCA_025469315.1 Stegophylla sp. TES_Ste_2020
ACTTCGCACGACAGGTGGTATTCTCTTGACGGGCGTATTATATTTTAAAGAAACGATAAATCATTTCTTCAGTAAAACGATTCTGAACGAAGGAAGTTAATAATATAAGAAAAAAAAAATGCAAAAAATAAATAAATGTTGAATCATTTCTTCAATAAAACGATTCTAAACAGAGCTTCAGTTAATTATATAACAACTATAGTAAAATTTTCAGTTTTATATTGAGGACGTGTAACAGTTATCATTAATAAATTACAGAATGATGTATTATATTCATTTAATATTCGAAAAAATTGTTGTTTTGAAGTTTACAGCTGTTATGTATAAAAACGTACACTTCAACTGACTATATCGAAAACGTTAATGTAAGTTGACCTATACAGTATACATGAATAAACTTGTACACAATTTTCCGTTCTAAAAACAATAAATTTAAGATGTTTTGTAATAACACGAATAGAAATATACCATTTTTTGAATTAACAATTATTTGAGCCATAATTCTGACTTCTCTTGATCTTGAAGCTTGTGAAAAATATAAGTCAAGCCAACTTATGACAAAATTTGATCATGGGTAAAGTAAAAGAAATAAGATATATTAATAAAAGAAAATATTGAGAGAAATTTATGTTAAAAAAAACATACAAAAAACAATACCTATACTTTAAAAGGTCGATATTTATCAAAAAAGTGCTAACTTTTTAGAAAAAATTTCAAATTTATAGTAGTGTTAAAGGTTATAATAATATAATTCGATTGTATTTTTATATAAATCGATTGATAGTTTTCTCAATTGTTTGGTAGTTTTTCTTTGTATTTGTTAAAAATGTTGAGGATTTCGAAAAATAACTTCTTTAAAGAGTGTATTGTAAATGAAATACTTTGTCCAAATGCTCTACTACTCTTACTTTAAAAAACGAGCATGATTTAATTTAAATTTAATACATGATTTTAACACGAGAACTTTTTAAGTAAAGTAAAATAAGTATTTCCATAAGAAATACATATTTATAATAAACGAACATCATTATAAACCCATTAATTATCCTCAGAATCTATAATAAGAAATGGCAAATTCTCGAAATTATTTAAATACCAAACAATGAGTTATTATACACATTAACTGAAGTGCATAGTATTTTTCTTCTTTTGTTGTGTTTATCGAAAATGTCTTAAGATCCTAAATACTGAAAAATTAAAACGTTGAATATCGAAAACATCAAAATCCCGGTATATTGAATAATGATCCCAGTTACTTCAGAATTATAGTGATAAAATATCACTAGGTATTTTATTTTTTTTATTTTATTTTATTATACACAACAGGCCGAAGCCCAAAGTACAGTTTTTATAAACATAAATATACATATATAATTAAATCTAATAAGTCATAAAAAAGTGGTGGTGGAGATGTGCTCATTTGCAATACGCATAATCCTGAAAATAGGTCTATTATATTAATAGTTAGTGGTGCAGATCGGGATGAAGAAAGGATATTGGGATCTAGAATAGAAGTTAGGGACTTTGAAATTAATTTCACATAATAAGTCAGGACAATCAGTAGATCCATCCATAAGTTTTCTCAAGAAGTCTTGATTAGCAGAAATACGTCTATCGGCTAGTGTCGCTAACCCAAGTTTTGTTAATACTTTGAAAAAGTTCTATTATTTTTGAAAAAATTCTAAACAAAATGTACAGTACAACTTATTTATAAATAAAAATAAGAAAATAAAATTCAAGTTTTACTGTCTTATGTTATGACCAACTGTAATCTCATCTAAAGGGCTTTTAATGCAAATATAGATCAATTGGTACTTTATTTCTAGGTATAAAAATATGAAATAATTATCAAACAGGCCAACTGGATTTAAAAGGTTCCCAGAATTGAATTTATTTTTCAACTTATGTTATCCAGTTTAAAAACCATATTTTACAATACAAAATTTGTTAAAATAATTTTTTTTTTTATTGCTTAGTGGTTTTTTTCCTGAGATTTATTTTTTAAGGGGAGTATGGCTATCTGAAGAAATGTCGTACTAGAGACATTTTTTATCCCAAATATTTTTTAGCTCCGTCGTATAATATTTCACGCGTTTCATCTAAAAATATTTGGACGAACGGTTGGAAGTGTAAAATGTCCGTTATTGGATCATTAAAGTCGTGTAAATATTCTAGTGGGTTGTTTAATAACTGACGACTCCCGGGACGAGTGTCCGGTGAAATATTCAAACGGCATCGAGTGTGACGACCGCGGTGGCAGTCGTGTTCCCGTGGGTCCGTGTGCAGACTATCGCACAGTGGCTGGGCTGATCGGGGGAAGGGGGCAATTGCAAAAGGGACATTTGACCGCCTCCAAACGCCTAAACTCCAAGTACCCTCACATGATTATTATAATAGCTATTAGAATCTTTGCTTCCAGATGGGGGTCCCACCCCCAGACCCCCGGGAGGCTTTTGGAGACCAAAGTTTTTTCAAGTGTCCCTCGAAACCGGATGTTTGGCCGGTCCCTGCAGGCTACGGTCTAGGTTACGCAGCCAAGCGACTGGGAGGGGGGTCAAGAAAGTATAAAGCAAAACGTCTCCTTGGTGAAATACATGCAGTACATAATAGTAAAAGTTTAGAACTTAATAATTTATTTAAAATATATATATATATATATATATATATTAGTAAAATATTTATTTTTTCCAAATTTTCCCGATGTAAATGCTGATGGGCTTTCGTTTAAAAAAAAATTCCAAGAAATCCAAACATTTTAAGTAACAGTTAACGCGTTCGAAAATTCAGCCTTGTCTTATTATATAGGTAATAATATATAACGACATTTTTACTCCTACTGGACACATTGATGTTTTCAATTATTGATGCTAACTACACAGGGTGTCCCAAGTACTTTAAAATAACTTTGAAAACGATTTCATTTTTAGTGAGTTTAATCGAAAATCTGATTTGCATTTTCTTAATGTAGGACTTAAACGGTAATTTTATAGGGTGGCTAGTGGCTATTTCATTTAATATTTATTAATTATCATAATGTAAAACAAAGAGAGAGAGAGAGAGAGAGAGAGAGAGAGAGAGTGACAGGGACAAATCGAGATAAGGGGAGAGGTCGGGGTCTACACCAGGCCAAATCTTCCCGGCGAAGATGAGGTGTCTTCTCACTAAAACGTCGAATTGAGACTGAATATACCAACAATGGGCCATCGGTTGTACCACGCGTTCTATGGAATTATAATATAGGTTTATACGGATTTATATTATTGATATAGCGATTACCTATAATAATTTAAATATATAATTAATTATTAAATTAAGTGATTATTTAAATATACAATCATAAAGAAGACGTATCACCTGTATTTGTTATTTTTGTTCATCTAACGAATATTATAGCAAAAGCTACTCAGAATATCAATTGTGCTGTTTAGATTAATTTTAGAGTTTAAGAATCTATTAACAAATTGAAGAGAATAATATTTTCGAGGTAAATTCATACATTTTTTAAAAATATTTCTTTAGAATGATGTTACGGCTATTTAAAAAATCCAAAACTTAAAACCTCGTGACTTCTATATCAGACAAAATTATAAGATATTCATTCGAAAATATTGTTTTCTTTAATTTCGGTAGCAGGTATGTGTTAAAGCTCTGAAATCAACCTAAATACCGCAAATAACGTTCGGCGTAACGTAATTTTTCAATACTTGGATTGACTGAGACAACAAATGTGGGTACAATGCAGATAAACCCAGGACTATCACTATCCAAAATCAATATTTATTTTTGTTATACTTTTTTACTTACAATTCATTGCCATTTTTACTTTACTATAGATTTATATATTATAATTTATAATATGTGAAGAATAAAGTTTCTTTTTAAAGCACTTTTTGGTGTTTGATTTTACAAAGCCTTTTTAATAACCTATCTACGGGGGGCCCGTGTTTGCATTATCGTTTCAATGTCATGTACAAGACAGGTACGGTTTATTATGCACGATTTTCACGTGTAGTTACGAGTTACAACTATAATAATTCGCGATGAAATTGTAATTATCGTAAACACACAAACGCGCGCGCGCATTATTTTGTTTAATAGATGTTTTTAGAATTTGTTAACACACACTCAGGAATAGCATTCACTAATAAAACAGTCGGTCGATTAAATGTTTTTATCTGTTTTTTAAAATTGTATTTATTGGATGTTGGTAAATGATCATTCCTGTCGTTATTAGCAAAGCTCGATGGATAAACCATAAACGTTAGTTTCAAATTGATTACGGTGCATGCGATAAGTTAGTTTTTTGTTAAAAAGCGATGAGTTATATATTATTAAGTAGTAGATAATAAATATTTTAGAAAACAATTATACAAAATAAACAAAAAATCCATTAGGAACATGGTATTAGACAATAAATTATTATGGTGCGATTGATTTAAGCTATTTGAATGAGCCTCAGGCAAAACTCCATCTTCATTTGTAGCTTCTCCCAATAAAATTAATACTGGTTCTTGTGTTCAATACAATTATTATTGTTATTATAACTCACTATATACATATTGTGATTGTAATAGTCAAATTACTATTACGATAATACAGTGTTACAAGTGAAATTAAATATCTTATGATGTCCGACGACGGTTTCATTTGATTTTATAATTGGGTACGAAATGTTATTGTAATAGTCTTAGGATAAAAACGTTAGTCTTAAAAAATAATTAATTATTTTTTAACGAAAATAATCACGTACTTGGGTCCATAAATCTGAATTGTACATTTATATTGCTTTTTGAATTCCACTGCGATTTTAGTGCTGTACAAAAAAATAATGAGCGCATGATAATTATTATTTTATAAAAATACGTTTTTTATTAGTCATCGTTTTTTTTCTTTTTTGTCCTGTTCGTTATTTCTCGAGAATAACAGACATTTTAATAAACCTATAATATAATACAGCTTGAGTCAGATTTCTAATCGACTGAACGTGGTACATCATCGAACAGAACAAAAGTGTTATTTACAGACGAACAGAGTGTATGATAGGGTGACTATACGTCCTGTTTTATACAGGATTGTTCTTTATTTCGGCTCTGTGTCCTGTTGTCCTGACAAATTTCTCTTAGGAGGCTTTTTGTCCCGTATTTTCAAGTCTGTCCCATATTAATCCCATTTTTTGACTTACTGTTGATTTAAAATTTTTGAAATTTTTGAAATGAAATTATTGAATAAAATAATGTAAGAATCTAGAAATCTTTTGTATACCATTAGATTAATTATAATCGTAAATGAATTAACAAGTTTTTTTTAGAAAGTAAAGTATACAGTATGCACGAATAAAAGGATTTGAAAAAAATTTAAAAAGTATCAATTTAGTTTCATTATGTTATTTTATGTTTTTCAAAATAATGTTTTTATGTGTTTAAATTTAATCTATAATAGATAGTTTAAAAAATATACTTTTGTCACGATTCAAAACATAAATATATATATATTTATATGTAATAAATCCTTATTTATTTAAAAATATTATGAAAAATATTTTTGTCCTGTATTTTATTTCTTAAATATGGTCGCCCTAGTGTATGAAATGTACGTTTGGTGTACTGACATGAAATACACAACACAAGGAATGAATCTAATATAGCTCCTTCGTTCCGCCCGGAATCTTAAATGGGATAATGTCATATTTTTACTTTGTTTGTTGAGATTATTTATTTTTTTATTTTATTTACAACGTTTACATAGTTATCGAGTTTACATTGTTTACTTACCAACGGAATGCACGCAATCCGAGTTCTCACCGACCGACCCTTTGTATTTAATCTCACTCGCCTTGTGTGCTGCTGGAAGGGCGTTGTAACGAGATATCCCTGGTTTCGAGATGAAAGCTGTGCGTAATAATTTAATCTCGGTATAAATTACGACTCGAATACAAAACAATGTGTGAAATTTCTAATTAGTTACTTACACGTCACGCCCGTACATCCTGCACATCACTCGATCGATTTCGGGCCCCAGAGAGTATAATATTATTATCTATAAGAGCTTTTACGCGTTGTTTATTTTTGTTTGATCCGGAATCTTCGCAACACTGATTCGGATAAACGCTACAACACGGTCGTTTAATATTCAATATTGGAATATAATTTTGAACGTGGCTTTATATTTTGTTTGTTTTGCACACTTTACTGAAATGTTATAAAGTCGTCCTATCGAATGGTTCACTAATCTGCAACGGTCAAAAACAATATGATAAATATATATTCAACCGGATCAATAGAGCTCTACTTGTCTGTATACACGATATATAAAAATTAATGTACTCAAGACATTTAATGAAAGTTGGATAAAATCACTTATGACAATATTTAAATGTGCATATTATACTAAACATGCAAATATCTTTAAAAGCAATTTATCACGTAAAATAACAATAACAAAATTTCTGATAGATAATAATATTATGATAAACTCTAAAACCAAAAGTATTAATTTGGATGCTAATTAAGGTGTCTAAAGGTACATCCGGCCATGGATAACGTACGTTATAAAATATATACGTGCGGAAAGGGTAGGTATTTGCCTAGAACGCTAAAATATTTAAGTGTAGGGGTGATTAAAATTACCATTTTTTTTTTTCGCTTTTGTATTTTAATTTTTTTTTTGGTAAATGAGAATAAATTGCTAAAAAATTAAAAATTAATAATAATAAAAGGATATTATATTTAATATCAACACTATCGTGTAGATAAATTTTAACTTAATAGACCAAGTTAAATCAATTAATTAAATATAAGGTAAATAAGTGAATAAGTATATAAGTGTCAAACATATTGGTTTTTGAAACGTATAATTTTACAAAAATCGTGGTATTCATGATATTAAAGAAATTTGCTGCGTATTATGTTAAAATAAATCAAAGTTGAAACTTAAGAATACATTTTTCAAAATTTAAAAATATATTAGGAATTTATTTTTATACTACCATGTCAAATTGTACAGAATATAAGTAGTGTTCATATTCCGTTCTAAAAAAAAGAAAATAACTATATGAGATCAACGATGACAAATTAAAACCTTAATGCATGGATTGAAAAAATCATGATTATTTTAAATAGCCGGACATACTTCGCGCCACGGGTATTCTTGGCTCTTCGGCTCAGATATTCTTGGTAAGTGTGTTGATGGTTAAAAAAGCAATTAATCATTTCTTCAATAATATTTTGATTTTGATTTTGAGCGAAGGAAGTTTATAAAATAAAAAAACAATAATACTCGTAATTTTCAACACACCCACAAAGAGTATACTCGTGGTGTGAATTATATCCGGTTTTCTTGTCTATACTTTACTTATCTTTACTTAACTTTACTTTACGCTACTTTAATTTACTTTTTCCATATCTAGTAAATAAAGAAAGGAAAAAAAATCTGCTTAAATTTCCAATTTTTTTTTTCACATTTTCAACATCTTTTTGCACCAAAATATTTCTCATAATATTGTCTATCTATGTTTAAATTTTCATTAAATCTTGATTAAAGATAGATAGTTTCTGAGCCTTTTTGGTCAAATGTTGGATAGTTTTTCCCAAATTTTGAAAAAACACTTGTGAAATTCGGAAAATTACCTGTTTTAAGTACCATCTAGAGGCAAATCCGGTTTCAAAAAGTTGCTGGTCGAAACACATAGATAAGTATTTTCATACAAAAGAGTGACCTGAGGAAAAAAATAAAATAAACATCATAGTAAAAATAGTAGCTTCTTCGCTACGCTCAAATTCTAAAACAGTTTTAATCGTTTAAAACGTGATTATTTAAAATGATTTTTTTCAACTTTTTTTAACACGTTTAAATTACAATTTATTCGAGTTTAAAACAAAAAAAAGTAAATTATTCTGTTACACAAGTCTAAAACTATTTATTTAAGTTATAGAAATAGGTTTGCGATTAGTAATTACTAATTTATGACTTATTTTGAACGATTTCGTATGGTACTATTTGACTAAAATAATTTGTAGCCACTAGCTAGTGGGCTGAATAAAAGACTGGTCGAAAATTTAGTGATGCACGCTGGATTTCTTTTCTGGGATCGTTATAACAAAATTTGAATCGATCACTTTTTATCGTTATAATTTTTAAGCTATATATACTATTGATGATAATTCGACCTATGTTATAACAAGTTAATCAGACCTTAAAAATAATATTGTATATTTAAAATATAACAGAACCATATTTTTTTATCACCTATATAAAAATGATTTAGAACCTAAGGCAAATTAACGAATTAAAAATGTTGGCAAGAATCAAAATAAGCAGGATTTGTTCGATTTTGGTGCTTTGGAAAAGTATTATCTCATTGTTACAGTAAAACTAAAGTAAACTAAGATTAAACTATACCCGGTTTTTATATTTTATTTTTTCGAAAAAAACGTGGTTTTAGGAACTTTTTCAAAAGTGTTTGTTTAATAATAAAGTAATTGACGTAAATAATGTATAGCATTTAATAAAACTATTACAGGAGGGGTTATAACCCTATATACCTCCCACTATGAGTATGCTACTGGTCGAAATAATACCGTTAGTTCTTATCTTTATAATATGAAATATATTATATTATTTGGTTACTCAAGAGCTTATTAATAATTACTAATTATCTAACTGAAATGTCCTCATGTTGCACAGCAAGTCGAGTGATATTTTTTTGATTTGTGAAGCGAAGCGGAGTCGATCGAATACCCGATGAACTAGCCTATACCAGTGGAGTTGGCCAGCAATGTTATAATACGAGAGCTAAAATACGCGCAGAAACTGTTGATAGTCATGATTTATTCGGACTGCAACTCATCTACAGCTTAAATAATGCCAGACCACAACACACCGGTCACCGACAACATTAATGACATTCCAAGCCGCAACTCACCCTCAACCAATTTTATCATAATCCTGCTTTGCCAGGTGTCCTATTGTTTCATTTACAAACAGCTATAAACGAGTAAACTAATTTCAAGTTAATATCAAAACAAGGTGCCTGTGTCATTATCATAATCAAATATAAACGATATAATATAATCTGATAATATGGACGAACAAAGAATTAATTCCGTTTGCCATTATTTCGCATCAATAATTAATAATTACAGTTGGCTAGTGAAATAAAATCAGAAATTTTATATTTTTGCTATAATATATTATATCTTTAATTTTGTAGTATAATATAACCTCCATCATTGTCAATTAACATAATAATTATGTTTTTATAATTTTTACCAATTTTTAGTTTAAAAGGTTTAAGATGCTTTGTTTATTTTAATTACTTTTTAACTTTTTTGTAAATTTGACGTTGAAGTTATATTGATGTACTTTATGTTACATATTTAAAGCTATATTTTGACTTTGACTTTTGAATGAGTTATTAGTATTATTATACTTACGTAATTATCAAAATGCTTATAACTTCAGAATTTATGTTATCAATCATGTAATTGATGTAATAAATCAATACTTTAAAACTGAGCAGTCATAATAATAATAATAATAATAATAAGACTTGTCATCATAAAAATTACTTTTTACAATATATTTTATTATTTTTTATCTGTACACTAAGACGTTCTAGAATTCGAAATAATTAATTATAAATATTAAATAAATTATGATTTCAATAATAATTTCATGGAAATTATTGTGATTAATAATAAATATTGTATTAATTAACTGTTTAGGTATAGGTAAATTAGTACAAAATTAAATATTAAATACATTTTACGATAGGTAATTATATCTTAGTACGTGAGAAAACATATAAAACAGGTAGATTGGAAATGGTAAACATTTTTTGGAATTATTTAAATGGTATAAACTTACAAGTTTGGCCATGGAATAAATCGTATACAAGTTTTGTTGAACGGAAATGAAACAATAATTGTTAGAGATTTTTTTCGGGGCTGATAGATAAATTTATGAATAAGGTTGTATTAAATAAAATCAAGAATTTAAATTTGATTAGGAAAAAACTTACAAAAAAACTAGATTGGTCAAATTGTCATGAAAATGATTTCTCTCTGTATTTCACTCTAATTATTGTTTAGAATCAAAATGGGTAAATATGCTACTCACATCAGTTTAGCAAATTTTGATGTAACAACGAAATTACTAAAATTGATCGTATGAAAATTAAGTTTGCTTCATATTTTACTGTTTTGACAAAAATTTAACGTAGTTTTTTCTTGTTTTTTGGAAAATAATCGAGAATTTTGAAAATTACCTATCTATAGAACGATTTTATCTGAATTCTCTACCGGAAACCTACGCTATGGGTATGCGTATGAGCGTATGTGTAGAAAAGTTTTCTAGAATAAACACCATTGATGCATTAAAACGACAGCTTATTAGCTTCACTTAGAATGTAAAATCCGTAAAAGTTTCCAAGCAATACTTAAATACACATAATATATTATATCAATTTTATGGTGCAACCGAGTTCTCCAGTATTAATTGAGTGTTGTGTCACCAGTGGTCATTAAAAGCAATAATTTTTTTTTTATAATTATTTGTAAATATTTTGTGTAAATAATGTACAGTTAACTTTAAAATTAGTTGGATAATGTAAATGGGCTTATAAATTCTAGATAATGTCATAAAATTATAAAAATTGTGACAATAGATACGTAATTTACTGACTGAAAATTATTGAAAATATTCTTCAAAATTATAACCCCTTATTTCTTTTAACAATCATTTGAATAAATTTAAAAAATACATTTCTTGTTGAAAATAGCTCAATTTCTTATTAATGCATGTTATCAAACAGTGATATAAAGAGAAGCATTTAAAAGTTGTTAGTGCAATACTGCAATCAAAATTAAAAGTGCATTAGCCTAAGTGCATGGCGAATGTCAGAATTTTCAAATTGTTAATATTAATCATAACATTTATTTACATAATATATATATTTTATGTATAAAACAAACGAGATAGAATAGATATTTTCTTTTTTAATTTTCATTATTTATTTTTAATCCTAAAACAGTTAAAAGTATTAATTTCGAAACAAATAGTTTAGTTCCCACATAAATGGTACAGTGTAATTCTGTAATAGTAGTAATAATAATAATAATAATAAAAATAATATTTAAGTTTTAGTACTGCTGAAATTCCATCAAAGTAAAACAAAAGTTGATTATTATATAACAGTTATGAAATTTTTATACTTTCAATAAAATTTATTTATGGAAAACCGATAAAATTAGAAACTATATTGCTTGAGTTGCATATATTTATTTTATACAAACGTTATTCATTAATTTTATTGTAAAATATGATGATTATTTAATATCAGGTTTATAAGTTTGGATATGATGAATATTTTTAATCTACACGCACCCATATCATAAATCATCTTTTTACGATTTCTCATAGTGTCGTAGTGTATAGCGAAAATACCATAGGGCAATAAAACGTTGGGATATGAGAATAAAATTGCAGTTAAAATACTTTAAAATTAATATTTTAGCAATTTTCTTCACGAATAAATTGTTTTTCATCCGATAATTTATGACGCAAACATAAATGAGCAAACGCACGGCATGCCAATTGCTTGAGACTCTGTCGAGACATATAAAAAGTGTCTGTGTTTTATTCTCAAGTGCCAAATATATTATCATGTAAAATTTTTACTTTTTTTTTTTTTTTTGTACTAATAATAAATTTTTAATTTAGAAAAATAACAGGTTACCGACCACTACTCACACATAATTTTCGGAAAATATAAATGCGGATAATATACGTATGAGTATATTATATGTAAGTTGAATATACTTGTACGGCTTAATTGACGCGAAAATGTCCAGATGCTTGGAGGGGGATCATATGGAGTCAGATCCCCCGTTGATAATTTTTTGTTTTTAAACATAAAGTATCCGTAATAGTTATGACAAAATAGTAATAGTTGTGACGAATCATATTCGTATAAATCTAGCTCGATCGTATTGTGGACAAAATTATTTTTGAACTAAATAGAAGACTGGTTTAAGAAATCACTCTTATTTTCAACTTAAAAGTAGATCTATTTTAGAAAATTGTCATAAAAAAAAAACGCGTAATGTTATCGATATTCGCTTAAACAAATGCAATTCGTTTTTGTTAAACTTTTCAATCAAGTATATCTAATATTTTTTTGACTATGCACTACTAATGCACACATTATATTGACTTAGTATTGAAATAAATACATTAGGTTTTACAAAAAAGATAATAAATAATAAGTAATAATTTAATGATTATAAATACTAAGGCAATAGAGATGGCAAGTTAATGGCACTAAAAATGTGAGACCAATTAATAAACCATTTGGTAAAAAATAAAACAAACAAGGATTTCATCGAGAAATCGTATTTTCCAAGTTGTGTTACTAAACAAATATAGTACATAAATGATACGTTTTTATATCTACCAGGTGAGTTTAATTGTAGATCTACCAACAATAGACGAAAGGCTGTTTAGCAATTATTACTGCACTGTGTTGGACGTGTGGATAATATTGTTATTAGTACTAAATGTGAAATGTTTTATTTGTTGACTATGTGATAAAATAATTAAAAATACGATTTTTTTTACAAGAAATATTTTTTATGATTTTATGGCACGCATGGAATATCAAAAGAAATCGGATGATTTTTGGTACGTGAAATCAGGTAAGTGCATCGAATTGAGCGATTCCCACTTTTCAAATATATACCTAATTGTTAATATTATTCCTCCACCTATGTCAATGCGAGAAAGACGTTTATGCCACCGAAATCATTATCCGACACGCATTGCTGTCATAAATAGTAAAATAATAATTAGAAGAATGTTGTATACAGTACGATAGAGTCATATATATATATATATATATACATATGTAGACCTAAAATATGTTATAATTAGGCTTAGGGAATAGTAGCTCTAAAAAATACCCAAATATGCATGCAAATATGCACCGAAAAATGGCCAAATATGCACTAATATATGCACCTAAAAAATAACCGTATATGCACTAAGATATGGCGAAAAAAAAATTAAGTATAACAAATATGTGATAAAATTAAATATTTATTTTATTTGAATTTAATATAATATTACTATATTATAATATTATTAGTTGAATTGAAAATGATTTATAATAAATTG
>JAIPRM010011117.1:0-13170 GCA_025469315.1 Stegophylla sp. TES_Ste_2020
GAGTCGTTTTTGTCAAATTTTGGGTAGTTTTTTCCAAAAAAAAAAAATTGAAGAATTGAGAAATTCAAAAAATGACCTCTCTAAAGTACAATCTAGAGGCAAATCCGGTTTCAAAAAGTTATTGATCAAAACTTTTGGACGAGTATTTCTATACGAAAAGTTGTACACAGAAAAAAAAATAAATAAATAAACATCAATGTAAAAACACTAGCTTCTTCACTTCATTCAGAATCTAAAATGTATAATAATTTTAATTTATAATAAAATTAAGCCGATAAGTAGTAATTGCTGCTTATGAAGAACTTTTTTTACTCGCAGTGCTCGCGATTTAAAACCGTGAAAGATGAAATGAAGAATGTTACGGAACGATCTAAGGATAGACATAATTCAGGAGGTTTAAAAATGGTGATATTCCTCCCACCCAGATTTTTTAAAAATCACATATTATAAGGTAATGCACTTATACTGCTAAATCAAACAAACAATTACATTAGGCCTCCGAAATGTATAATCCTAATTGAAGGGCTCCGTACAACAACGAGACAAGTCCATATTTTGAAATTATTAAGGGGACATGTTTTATTTCACCAAAAATTAAAAAATTTATATTTTTATTTGAAAATTAGACATAAGTATCTTTAATTTCATGTTGATAGTTGAGTAAAATTGATTTCAATTTTAAATACATTTTTGATTTTCTATAATAACTTGTAAGTATGAAACATAATATGGACTTACCTGGTTTTTTGTTCGTTAATTGTAATACATTTTTCGAAAACCAAGGCAAGTCCAAAACCAAAATAAGTCCAAAGATAAGCAAAAACCAGACAAGTCCGGACTTATCTTGTTTTTTCCCATAATATTATAAACCAGACAAAATCCATTTACTCAATAACTCCATAAATAATCATTGGACTTGTCTTGTTGTCGCATAGAATTGCAAAGAAAAAAAAATCTGTATATGATAACACCAAAAAGTGAGTTTCGAAAAAAAGTGGACTTGTCTCGTTGTTGCACGGAGCCCTTCAATTCCCCTAATTAAGTTGAGTAACAAAAAAAATTAAATATTCATTAGCCAAAGATGAGATGGATGACTTGAAATTAAATTTCATCAGTCTTGTAATCGATCATTGCTCGAGTTCTGCGAGAATCTATTTGAGAACGTGATCGATGACTAAAAATAAACATTATACGGCCTACTCCGCAGTTGTCTCGAAGCGAACGTATCGCCGCGACAAATCTAGAGCGAAAAAAATATTTCAATACCCATCGGCAACGCCACTCGGTCGAGTCTTAAATTAGCCTCCTTAGGTAAACAACAATCCGACAACACCCGTCCATTAAAATTGACACGTACTGCCAACGAGAAAACCGAATCGTCGTCGTTGTCGATCCGTTACGAAGAGCCCACATATCGATCACACAGATACGCGACTAGATAAAATTCGACTTGGCGCGTATTAAGTCAATGAAAACGGTAAAAAATTTGGATTACACCGCTCAATAACTGGACAATGTCGAAATTCCAATAGACTCGGGACAAAACTTTCGGTATTTCAATGCCTTAAATCGCGCACATGTCATTTTCTAACTTGGTCTCAATATTGCTTACGTTATTTTACGTTTTTTCGTACACGTCTATATGTGAATGAATCGATATTGCATGCGATTATAGTGATCCTCTCGTATAGAGATCGAAATAAATACTGCAGCCGTAAGTTTACCGACAAAATTCGAAAAACCCTCCCCACGAGAAAATCCTGGTTACTACTTGGCTTGACGTTTGACATTGGTGAACGACGCGTTGTGTCATTCGCAAAAGTTTCAGTTCTACTATTAAAAACGATCCCACGAGTTATTCGACCGGATGAATGCACGCGTTGCACGTTATCGCCTTAATCCCGCGGAACCCTTGTCGATATGAAGCGAATAGTTTACGGTTTTAAACTTGGTTTGATAATAATACGTTTGAAAACTAATTATTTACGTATACACTGGTCCGTCTGACTTCGGAACGCCACATCGATCTTTGGGATTCGCGCATATTATCTCTGGCCACTATCGCCACTGTACAGTTCCCGAGTTTTGTTTATTTTACTCTTATCATATTCAACGTTTACCCGCACTAATTACGGTCACGTCTCTCTAATGCGCTGGACATTGAGCTCGAATTCTCAAATCATCCAGGAAATTCGATTTTCCGTTTCCTTCAGGTTCGCTTCTAATTTTAACTTCGATCGCACTTTTCTACGTCCCGTTCAATTCTACTATCCCGTCTACCATTTTGTACCCCTAATTTGGTTTCGCAACAAAAGTTCTATCACTGTCCGGGACATTTACCTATCAATAATTTCACCCACTCGTTTGAAATTGTTTTAGATTCTGAACGAAGTGAAAAAGCTAGTGTTTTTACAATGATGTTTATTTTTATTTTTTTTTCTGTGTACAACTTTTCGTATACTTGTCCAAAAGTTTCGATCAGTAACTATTTGAAACCGGATTTTCCTCTAGAACAGTACTTTAAAGAGGTCATTTTTTGTGAGTTTCTCAATTATTCGATTTTTTTTTTTTTTGGAAAAAACTACCCAAAATTTTCAAAAACGACTCGGAAACCATTATTTTTCGATCCGAACTATATGAAAGTTTGAACATAGATAGAAAATCATATAAGAAAGATTTTGGCGCAAGAAAATTTTGAAAATGTATTTATTTTTTACATTATTAACTTCCCCGGTTCAGAATCGTTTTATTGAAGAAATGATTTATCGTTTCATTAAAATTCAACACGTCCGTCAAGAGAATCCTACCCGTCGTGCGAAGTATGTCCGGCTTTTTTATTTTCATAATACATTTTAGAGTACCTATATAGAGCGGATACTTATTTTACTGTGGATATCTTACAGACTTTAACTCACACATAACCGTTCGAACACTTGTTACCATTTTGATTTTCGAAAAACGTTACACCTTATATAATTTCGATTTTGAACCGCGTAGGCTTTTACCGCCTCTCATATTTATGACCTAAAAGTATTGAAAGCATCTGCAAGCGCAGGCTCACTTAGGTCGCAAAATATTCAATTTTCAGTATTCGATTTTTCACTAGCCAATAATTATTTTGAAGCATTCCAACCTCCTCAATATATTATTATTTTCTGTACATTATTATACAATATGTTTGCTTGTATAATTTAAGTATATATATACTTATAGTATACATTTATATTATTTTCTCGAAAGGGCTTAGTTCGTAAAATTAAATAATCAATTAACAGATTACTAAATTTCATTGAAATAACTCGTGTGTGTAAGCCCTAGGCTCGGTATATTGCAATAAACTTAGTAGATTATACTAGGGTACATTGAGTGACATAAATATTCGGAAATATTTTTTAAGTGCGAACATTCCATCGAACTAAAGTATTTGAAAAAAGAAAACAATCACTTTGTCATACAGCAGTTTAGTCGTTAAATTTGATATAAAATAAATCGTCATTCGTGACAGAATATTACGATGTAATTTTTTTTTTTTCAAAGATTTTTTGACAACCAGTTTATAACAAGGTATAAACTTAATACATGATTGTTTTCGAGCAAGTTAAATCTGGGGGAAAAAAAAGTTACACGAGAACGCTTGTTTTCCAAACATACATTAGCGAATAATATCGATAAAAGCCATCGTTCAGTGTAATTTATCGTAATATAATGTGTTTGCCATATGGTACCTATCAACAATTAATGTTTTATTTTATTTTATTATTATTTTTTTTTTTTTTTATATTGTACCGGTGATTATTTCCTTTAAATATTCACATTTGATGGCTCACGTGCATATACGATCAAAAACCCATTAATAAAAATAAAATAAATTAATTCATCTTACTTATACGTTTAATTGTATTATAGCATTATGACATTAATTATTCGTTACACAGATAAGAAGCATTTTTATGATGCATTATCAAAAATATACAAATATTAATTTCATATAAATGTTTAAATAATATATATAACCACACACAGTGCGGTTCACTAAGCATGCTTACCCCCTTTTTTAGCCGTAAAAATATTTATTTATTTATTTATTCTTTGAATGTTTAATTTACTGTAGAAACTATTTACATACATTTTTGTTTCACGTAAATAATTCCAGATACGACCAATAAACTGATATTGGATACTGATCAAAAATGAAAGAATTAATTAAATAAATTACAATATAATAACTGTGCACTAACCAAAATGTATAACGTCATTATTGATAAATTTTACTCAAGAGTACCTAATTATTGTTTTAAAAGTGTATAACTGTTCGCTTATAATTAATTATTTACACGCAATTTTTTGAAACTCAATTTTTAGGATTTCAATAACTTTTCCATATTTTTTTTCTGAAACGTCGTATACGATAAAATTTCTATCTCAAACTGTACCTAAGTATGTATTACAACGACATAGCATTATTTCGATGAACATGATTAATTATTGTTATATTTTGCATTTGGAATTTAGATTTTTTTTTTGCGACGTGTTCTGTTGAATTTCGAACAATTTTCCACGTTTTGACCTATGAAGAATGAGAGTTTGTAATTTTTTTTCTCTCTTTAGAATGTATATTTACACAATATTCCAATAAGTACCGAAATCATTTTGAAAACACAATTTCAATTGATAATATACATTCTTTCGGTTTGTTTATAAATTATTCAAGTTGTATAATCAAACTTAAAGTTAATTGAAAAAGAAATTAAGAGCACCTTTGGGGTATTTTTTTGGAAGTCATAATTTCATTTTGTAGGATATTTTTTCATTTATTTTAGTTTACCAACAGTCGGTCCCTAGTGCGGTAGAATACAATTCTACATACGTATATATATATATATATATATACTACGTTCATTAATTTTGAAAAAAAAAAAAAATGAAAGGAACGAACCTTTATTTTAGTATCGAAAAACAGACGCGAATATAACTAATTAAAATCAGGTAGGTATGCCTACGTGATTTTTGTGCACATTTAAATAATTTGCATATATATATATATATTTTTTTTTCTTTTTTTTAAGTTGAAATATACAGAGAGACGACAGAAAAGGGTGCATTTTTTGATTAAACTTGACATTAAAAATATGAAGAACCCTCGAAAAGGAAATAAAAGTAGCTAATCGGAAAAAAAAAAAAATGTGCCATGTTGAAAAGATGAGTTTTCTCATCACGCTTATTTTTACGGAAAACTGTCGTATTAATACCTTTATTAATATTTATACATTTATAAATAAAGACCAAATCTGTCGGGGCGACGAAAAACTCCCCGGAGCTTAGTGAGCTTTTTTTATTTACGTTATTTTTCACTTTTAGGAGCTAGCAAAAAAAAAAATATATATATATATATGTATATTTATATACATATAATTGTATTACAAACAATAAAATGATATATCTTAAGTAAATCGATGGTATTCGACGACAAGTGCAAACTAAAATTTCAAATATCTATTCACAATAATAACATTTTTCCAAAGAAATAATTTTAAAGTCGGTAGAATACGTTAATTAATTTTGATTATGATAAAAACTGTTTCGATGTACTATTTATTTTTTTTTTTTTTTAGATGTAAACAATAAGTCTATCTAACCTAACCTAAGTGCATTCTAAAGTCAACCGTATTTGATTAAATCAAATTCCAGGTGAAGGAATTAATTTAAAAAAAAAAATAAAAAAATACGTTCCATAATATGTGTTTAGCTGAGGAGTAGTGCTGTCACATTCTTTCAAAAGGGCGACAAAATACGTGGACGCGCTATATTATATTTCAACAGATACAATGAAATAAACAACATGTTTACCGCCGGAAATGTTAAGAAGTACTTGGGACCTCAGTCGATACACTACTAGATTAAACAATAAACAGCATTTTAAAGAGGTCGAAATATATTTTATAAATAGGACTGGGATTCCGATGCAGTGTCATTTTTTTTTCTCCTGTTGTTCCGAAACATAGATCCGTAAACAGAAAACGTGTTTCGGGCGATGCATTAATATTATTTTTTTTTTGTTAGAAATCAAACGGCGCTTCGGGTAGGCAAAACTGCGACGACGGTACACGCCACCAAACTAATATTTAAAACATTATAATATTGTAATTATTATTATTATTATTATTATTATTATTTAAGTAGTTGTTTATTTTGTAATTTCTAATTGAACATCCTCCTTGAAAAAAATAATACCTATGTTCCGTGGACTTAAAATCCCCTAAAGAGACGGTGTGGTTTTTTCCAAAGCACATACTTATTATTGGCCTGGTACTCGGTAAATATTATTATCCCAATGATATTTACATAATATCACACGGTGCGGGTAGGGTAAACTATCGCGTGATACGCATCTTACTTTGTCGTCGTCGTCTCGACGTTAAAAACCTCGTCTTTAAGGATGTCATCGTTACTTCGTCATCATAATAATAATAATAGTAATTAATTATCATTGTGCATTCAATCTTTGATCTAACTTCGTACCCGTAGTCGCATATATTAACCGGTTAATACAATTAATAATGATAGATACTGTTGTTGTACACACTCTTAACTCGCTGTAATTAAACGCTTTAATCGTATCCGATATTATGTATATGTATTCGGTCTCAGCTGCTGTCACTTTACATTATTATGTTTACGGTATGCACGTGCAACTCGAAGTATCAAATTGGCCAAAACATTCGAACAGAGTGCTGTGACGCGGGTCGCGAAAATGTTAATGACCTTTTTTTTTGCCTAACTAAAAATCATCAAATTTACTCAGACACCTTATCCCTTGAACCGACTTATTCGTGGCATTTTTTTTAGTTTTAATTGTTCGTTTCTAGTTGGTAATTTAGAGAAGCCGTTTTTCAAAAGACTGTAATACAGAATAATAATAATTTGTTCGCTTTGAATGTTTATTTGGTCGCCATATAGAATATTTGATTGCTATCAATTAATTTGTTGACATGCCCGGTTTACAGTATGTATAAATATTCGGGCACGCATGACACATGAACTAAATCTCCGCCCCTTCCCCTTGTGCTTAATTGTGAACACCAGTATTTTCTTTGGCGATAGAAATGGTAGCTATCATTTGGATAATATTGTTTAAAACGTCTGTCCACTAATCTAGACAATATCATTATTGCATATAGGTACGCAATTTTTATTTTAATTACCTAAAAAAAAAGAATCATAATAATAATATAATCAACAAGTGATCCAAACACTGATGGTAAATAATTTACCAAATCGATTACGTTAAAAATCGGGGATCCTAAAAAACTCCAGATTTTTCCATCACTTTATATTAGTTTTTTCTCACACACTTACGGACTATTGTAGATGAGCAAAAATCAAAAACTGAAACGTTTAATTAACCCAGATCAGAAAAAGCATTGAAAATAAAAATTAGCCGATTATTTCTGATCTAAAAGTCGTCTACAAAAAAAAAAAAAAAAACGTCATTGACAACTACTAAAGTTGTGAACATTTAAAAAAAAATCGTGAACGCGTTCTTTTGTCACGACAGAAACGAGGAACTAGAACGAGTTTCTAATTAAAAGGGAGTTCTGTTTTCGTTTTATAATTTGCATTTTATACCTAATATGTAAGTATCGTTTTTTGCCTATTTTCTATTCGGAAACGAAATCTCGTTACAGTTTATCGTTTGCCTATGCGATATGAATTATTCTGACAATATTTTTGTATCCCACAGAAAATTTTCCGATTTCGTCCACGTCCAGAGGTGACTGTGGCAGCAAATAAATTACTTCCACTGTTCTAAACTTCAAATTTTTTTAATGTCGTGAACTATCGATCGAAAAAGAAGAAAAAAAATGTAGGTATATTTTCAACTGAAAAATGGTTGAAATTTGAGACAACTGAAAACCAAAAAATAAAACGCGTAAATTAAACGATAGATGATTCGAAAATATGGAATTGATTATTATTGTTTTAAATCATATCTATGTGTCTTTGATCATTTCTAATACTCTTGTGATGATGCCTGTGTCTTTTAAAACACATTTATTAATTTTTAAAATGTATTTATTTATTCATTTATTTTTTAAACACTTTAACAAGTAAATACATGACGTGACTAACTAATTTTATTATTATTATTATTATTATTATTTTGAAGTGCGCTTTATAATCACCAACGATTACAGGTCCATAAATGTAATACAATAATAATCGTTATTAATTTAAACAAAACATTTTTTGGAATTCCAACACTACCAGAGGAGGAGGAGAGGAAAGCGAGAATTTTATGGGACAACAATTTAAATTGCTGATTTCTGGGAGAAGAAGGGAATTTAAAACTCCACCACTGACCGTCACGAAAAGAATTAGAATTATTAATTTGAAGTTCGAACAAAACTTACAGCGAATCATAGAATTAAAACGAATTATGCGTTTATAATTAATTTATTTTAAAACCAGACCGTGTAAATGGTATTATTTTTTTTTTTGTATAATGTACATTGTACACGGTATAACCACATTTATAGCGTTTATTAAATATTTCCATTTCTGTAACAATAAATAAATACATATAATATTATCAAAGAAACGTGAATAATAATAATAATAATATAACTTTCATAGTTTCTCGGTATCGATTCGATGATGATTACCGAGGTACATAGAATTTATTTCACTCGACATCACGGCTCAATTAATAATAATGCATTTTTATGGTCTTTGAACAAAACATTATAACAAACAGAAACGTTAGGTGTTCATAAGTAAAATTTATTCATTTTATGGACAAATAATAATAATTATTATTATTATTATTTAAAATACAAACGCACTAAATAGAATTCGAATATAATATAACGTTTTTACTGACAATTATTTATTGCGATATTATCTTAAAAAATACATTTTACTTTGAGTCGTATTATAGTTATATTCTTTTCGCTAAGATTGCCATAATTAATGTCTTGCTTTGATCGCCTCGAGCCAGAGAGATGAAACGGTGTTGATTCATTGTTATATACGTATATTATGTACATTTGAAATCAATGGCAAATCATCAAAGTCGAGCAAAAACGAATGGCGTTAATTATTATTCTGAACTTTTTACGCGTTGGGAAAACGACCGCGCGCGTAGAGCTTGTTGTAATTTAATTAGTGTTGTTAATATTTTCTATGTTCTATTCTAAAATTAAATGTATTCTACGTTTTCAGGTTCAAAAATTGAAATTATATTCTACAATCTGTAAGCGAGTATTTTTACAATGATGTTTATTATTTATTTTTTAATTTTTTATGTGTACACGTTTCTGTATAGAAATAATTGTCCAAAAGTTTCGACCAACAACTTTTAGAATCATGATTTAGATGGTTCGTTAAAAGGACCATTTTTATAAATTCTTAACAGATTTCTCCAAATTTGGGGAAATCTTCACCAAAAATTTGACAAAAAAAGCACACGGAAACTATCTATTTTCTTTTTAATCCAAACTTCATGAAAATTTCAATATAGGTAGACAATATGATATATATATATATATATATAAATATCTATCTATATATATATATTTACTTTTCTCCGTTAACAATGAAATATAAAAATGGCAGAGTAAAAAATATATATTAATAACTTTTAACAAACTATGATGTTTGAATAAAATTGTGTTGAACAGACTGAAGCTTCACTCAAAATCGTTCTTATTGAAGAAATTATTTACAGTTTATTTAAAATTCAATATACTCGTCCATACAAGTATCCCACTCGAGAAGTAAAGAATGGCCAAGGTGCGAAATTTGTCCTTTTTATAACCTAAACTGATCGTTAATTTCTGTTTTTGTAATAGTCCAGGCTAAGATTTATTTTATTTATTTACATGTGTGTGTAATTTCTATATTTTAAATAAATTTAATTGATTCCCCGTGTCTTATGCCGAATTTGAAATTTGTAAAATATCAAACGAATACTTCGTGTTTACAGTAAGTAGGTAATGCAAACATACAAACATTGTGGTCACCATTTTCGTTATTAAATTCCACTGTAAATTCGTTAAATTATAATTTTTTTTTTTTATTATTATTTTAATAGGTATTCGCAGCTCAGGTATATAACAAATTATAATTCCTGTTACATTTATAAATTAAATAATAATTATTCTTGTTATTATTATTTTTAGATAAAATAATAAATAATCCAAAAATTTGAAAAATATACTTGGAGTGCTTAAAATGACAGCGAAAATAAATTTATATAAAACATAATATAATGGTGATTACAACAATGGGCAATATCACGTATTTTGTTACCTACTGAAAGTTATTCATCCCTCCGTAATGACATTTTTTCGCATACCCTCACTTTGTTGTCATAAGTGGGTGGTTTGCGACTATCGCGGGAGATATTTTCACTTGTAATCTCAATCGTCACGTCTATTTTATGGCGTACAAATTTCCATATTATTCAAAATATGTCACTTAATACGATACAGCGTCAAAGAAATGGGCTGCTTAAAGAATGCTGATCAAATATATATATACATACACTCACATTTTCTTTAAATAAAAATATCAAAAAATAGTCATAAATAACGTAAGAAATTACTATAAAATGATTTAGTATTTTTTTTTCTTCTTCTTCTTCTTTTTTTTTTTTTTTTTTTTTTTTTTTTTGTGGAAATTAATCGTTTTAACCATTCGAACTGCGCGCAAAATATATTATGTATAAATATATATATATATATATATAAATTAAACAGAAGCTAAAAATAATGTGTATAAATAACAAGGTCATCTTGATTAGTGATTTCATGCGGAAAACGTTTGCTTTTGCTTGATGAATGTAATTTAATTTTAGGACGAAAATTCGTATGAATATAATATATTATATACAAGTACCTATACTACTCTGTGTAAACTGTACACCTTACTCGTATTTATAATAAAATAATATTAATAAAAGAAAAAAAAAAGGTCTGCTAGAACGGGGAACATAGATTTGACGTTAATCATAATAATAAATAGAAGCCGGAATAATATTCTCTTTAAATACCAAAACTAATTCTTCTAATATTCTTTAAAAATCATAGTAAAAAAAAAAAAAAAAAAAAATACAAGAAAATATGCTTTTACATTAAAGTATATTTTCTATAATTCAAAATATTATGCTTTTTTAGGCAAAACATAGTTATGAAATAGTGTAAATGTCTTAATAATATTTAAATAATGTTGTGTCATACTACCCCCGTAGTTATGTATTATTATTTTTTTTTTTTTTTACATGTAATAGATGTACGTATATATTCAAATAGATACTAACACTACTAATCTTTTTGAAATATATTTATTTTTCTATTTACCAAAAAGTACGTAGGAAGTTTTTGAAAAACGTTTCAGTGCACCGTGCACATAGAAGATAAAAATAAAATCATTTTTCATAATTTTTACAGCAATGATGGCTAGCATATTGGATTGTTTTTCCTTCGACGCAATTTACTTTTATGAATCCAGGAATACCAATATATAAATATATATCGTTTCGTTTACGTCTGATTTTGCACGTCAGTGGCGCACACAGGATATTTTTTCGAAGAGGGTTATTGAAAAATTTTTGAATCAACCACTTTATACCATTGTGATGAACTACATAAATTACAGATGACTATCGGCTGTTGGATTGCTAAACCACTGTAACAGCTAGTTAACCCCTAAAATAAAACGGTATATTTTTAGTAAAATAGAACAAATTTATTTACCACCTACGAAAAATTACAAATTTTTTAGAGCCCAAGGTAAATCAAAATTTCAAAACGACATCACCATTAGAATTAGAGGAAATCCATTTGTTCTTTATGCTTTGAAAATAGTTTCTCTCATAATTATAGTAAAACTAAAGTAAAATGAGGTCGTAAAGCGTCATAACGTTTCATAAATCAAAAATATTCCTCGATTTGACATAAAAACCTAACATGGGATTAAAATTTTTAAAGGAAAATTAATTTTCATATTTTTTTCAAATCAGAAACCATTTTATATATGACTGCCGCACAAAACGATTTACATACTGTTGTTTTCAGAATAAAAAAATAAATTATAATTTAGAATAAAAACAAAATTGAAATTGGAGAGATTGTTGGTAAAAAGGATTTAAAACAAGATAACCACAGTGAATACAAACGCAATACTAAATAAAAAAAAAATTCGGGAGGGGTTATAATCCCTTAACCCCCCCCCCTCTGGGTGCGCCACTATTGCACACATAAGAGGTGACTAACAACTAAATTAATAATATTATGCATATACGCGTCTCACACGGTTTAATTAGACTTGAGTGAATTTGTAGATTCCGAACGTGTGCTCTATAAACAGATTCCCGTTCAAGACGGTACTTATAATAATTAATCAAAACAAGTGTAATTTCATAGTTTTTCCTACGTTTATCTTTTGAAAACTTTACAAAACGTGTACGCTTCGAAGTTAGAGTCTCTATCATTGATTCCGTACGCCGCCGCCGCCGCCGAGAACTTCTCGTCGTCGCCGTAAACTTGGCGATTATTTCGACCCCGAGAGTGGAACTAACTAGAAATAATAATTATAATAATAATAATAATAATAATATCATATACGCCTGCCGTGACATAATATAGTGCACAGTAATAATTCCAACTCTGTTATAATTGGAAATATGATATTACGCGCGCGTATCGTATTGAAATAGTTTAAACTCAAACATAATATTATAATATTTTATTTGTTAGTATGTAATTAATTCAGTGTTGCGCGCAGAGAACTTCTTAAAAATTTATCATAAAAGGTAGTTAATAGAAATGTATCTGAGATAAAATAGATAATTAAAGTGAATTTTGCTTAGATATAGATATAAAATGATATATATATAAATCTGGATAAAAAAAAAAAAAAAAAGAGAAAAACCATTTTAATTTATTTTTCTTAACTATAAAACTATTTATTTATTTTAGATTCTGAACAAAGTGAAGAAGCTAGTGTTTTTACAATGATGTTTATTTTTTTTTTTTTATTTATTTTTTTTCTGTTAACATTTTTTCGTATAGAAATACTTGTCCAAAAGTTTCGATCAATAACTTTTTGAAACCGGATTCGCCTCTAGATTGTACTTTAGAGAGGTCATTTTTTGAATTTCTCAATTCT
>JAIPRM010011118.1:0-13170 GCA_025469315.1 Stegophylla sp. TES_Ste_2020
TGGAAAAAACTACCCAAAATTTGCCAAAAACGACTCGAAAACCATCATTTTTTGATCCGAATTTTATGGAAATTTAAACATAGATTGGAAATCATATAAAAAAGATTTTGGCGCGAGACAATTTTGAAAATGTGAATAAAAAATGTTGGACATTTTTCCAACATTTTTTTTTCTCATTTTTTTTTTTACATTATTAACTTCCCTCGTTCAGAATCATTTTATTGAAGAAATGATTTATCGTTTCTTTAAAATTCAATACACCCGTCAAGAGAATTCCACCCATCGTGCGAAGTATGTCCGGCTTTTTTAATTTCCCATACATGTGTCACGTTCGTGTGTGTATACGAGACTTTGAGACTGTTAAACTAAAATATTTTGGTATATATATATATACAACATGAGATGTAAAATATCACGGAAATCGTGCAAGTTGATAATTACTAGAGTACGGATTTTAAAGCAATAAAAAATTTTTAAAAAAAAAACACTTAAAATAAAGCAATCAAATTCAACAAATCTTCCAAAAAAGCTTTAAAAAAAAATTATTAAAAATAGAGTTTTTGATAAAATTATTAAAAACGTATTATAATTATTTATTAATTTATATAATCATAAGAAAAAAAAAACGTCATGCTATTCTTTTTCTTCCACAGTTTGCCTGCAAATTAGATTAATTCTTTTTAAGATACCTAATTTATCGAAAATTTGTTTAAAAAATAGTTACAAAATGATTAACCAATATCATCGGACTTCCATTGGGCAATAAAAAAATTTTTTTAAGCTTTCAAAAAAAAAAAAAAAAAACATCTCCTTAAACTGAATTAATCTTTCAAATACTTGTGTTTATTTGGAACACATTTTCAAAAAATGTAACTTACAAGCCAATAAAGTGGTGCCCAAAACACCCCTCAGAAAGCTTTAAAATACAAAAAAGAGCGAAAAAAAGCAAATAAAAGCAAAATGAAATGTCGCGAATTTTATTCTAAGTGGTATAAATCGAATTCATAGCTGATATGTAGCTTCGTTTTAAAGAGATAGAAAAAAAAAAGCAAATGCCTTCAAAATCCGCACTCTAATAATAACATAAAAAACGTGAAGGAAAAAAAAACCAAGGGAGGTGTCCGGACACCCCCCCTTAAACTATAATATTATTTATGGAAATTTTATTCGACGAGCATTGAAGAAAAAATCCTTTTTAAAAATATACAATTACAATCTCATTTAATTCAGAAATAAACTTGAGACGTGATTTTTAAAACTCACGAAAATGTTAACTCGTAGAAAAGGCAATAATTGGATTTCGTTACACGCGATTTCTAATCAATGAATTCTTGTTAAGTGTCAATTGATTATATAATTTTATATATAAAAACAATTATTAAATATAGTAGAAATCTATTGATGTACAACAATCTTTGAAAAAATTCCAGTCGTACCACTGTGTTATTATAATGTGCTCTCTAAATATTGTTATAATAATATTATTATTGCTACCCGTACGGGCGTGTATATGTAGCGAGTAAACACGCCGCCGCGGACGAGAGATTGGCAGGTATTTGCGAAATGCTCGATTACTTTTCACACATACTTTAATACAGAGACCATAAATCATGCGTGCTTGTGTTATATATATATAGATAAAAAAAAACATTTTGTGCGCATGCGCTCTCGTGCGTGCCGACCGTGATTTATCTCGTGATAAATTATTATTCAAACGCTTATACCTTATACTGGATTTTGAAAATCCCTTGTTTTTTTTTTTTTTTTTTGTTTTATGTCTTGATCTAAACGTTTCTCTCGATCGGCCGCCCGTAAAAGAGACAACGCTTTTATTTCCACTTTTGCACACACACACACACACACACACACCCGCAAATATAAAACATGATTTATGAACACTATTTTTCCACGCGCCGCCGACGGGGCGTCAGGTAAATCTAAGGGTTGGCGCGCGGGGTCTAACGAGGGGCGAAAACGCAACGTATTTGGATTTGCATCGCGTCGTCGATTTCTTCCGGTCACGCGATCGCGCGCGCGTTATTCGATCCCCGGGTCGGTGGGTTGGGGGGGGAAGATTTTGGGTTCAATCGTCACGATCCAAAATTGAAAAAAAAAAAACTCGAAAAAATATTTTCAAACAACGAAAACAAGCTCATCTTGCAATGTTGCCAGTGAAATGATGTTGTGAACTATTTAAATAAACTTTTTATATGTTTTTATATTATTTAAATTGAAAATAATTTCGAGTATCTCTTATCTAACTATATATATATATTCAATGAGAAAGAATATCCGTGATAAATTGTCTCTAGGTAATTTAATTATTTTTAAATTTATTTTTAGATTCTGAGCGCAACAAAGACGCTAGAGTTTTTACAATGGTTTTTTTTATTTCTTGTTTTTTCCTGTAAGAAAATATTTGTCCGAAAAATTCGACCGGTTTTTTGAAATCGGATTTGCCTCTGGATACTTTCAACAGGTCATTTTCCGAAATTCTCAATTTGTTTTCTCGATGTTTGAGAAAAATTATCCAAATTTTGATAAAAAAAAGACTGGGAAATTAACTTAAGTAAAGTAAAGTAAAAATAATTTATTAAATTATAGACAAAGAAGTAAGTCCGACATGTTTTCTAGCTCAAAATTTAAGACCAAATAATTTTCCACTCACAACTCGCTTCTTGAGTGCATATTTAAGAGGTAATTTGTTCGAAATGCACTAAAGTTTTCTCAAAATTTGACAGAAACGCTTTTAATTATTTCTTTAATCCAAACTTTATGGCAATTTAAATTATCATAAAGTTTTAATTAAAAAAAAAAAAAAAAATAGACAACTATTATTATTATATTTTTTTAAATAACTTTAATTTTCTCATCGAACACTTTTGCTTCTTTTTTTCAGATAATAGTGGAACATGATTAAAAAAAAAAAAAACAAATCTTTCTGTTATTATAACAAACGTGATGATTTTTAAATAAAAATTATCCTCAAATTAACGGAAGTCGTCTTATTCTGAACACATTATTTATCGTTACTTAAAAATTCAACACGCCCACCAAGAGCATTCTCCGCAAGAGAATACCTGCAGTGCTTTGATTACTACCTGCACGTTAACGATTAATGTAAAATCTTCATAATCAAATATAATAATATTATTATGTATTACCATCACGAGTTTTCGCCGAGGATGGAACAACACCAGAAAACCATAAATTAATTAATGTAAATTGTTATATATTAATCATTTTTTATTTTTTTACATTAGTTTCAGATATATTATTTTATAAACACATATTTTAATTTGACTCTCCCACCCCCCCCCAAACGAGGAAATATATATTAGTATTTCCTATAGTTTCAGCGTCGACAATTGTGTTTACACAATATTGTGCACGACTCACCTCACGCAGGTTCATTATATAATTATGTAGATATAATACACGAGTGCATTATAAATGATATGGGGTTGCGGCGGAGGATTAATACGATTTTAAACGAAACTCATTAATCCGATCTCGTGTCGACAGCCACGTCGTCGTCGTCGTCGTCGTCGCTCGTTTGCGCTCGCCCCTTATTGTTTTATACAAGTCGATATTATAATATTATTATGCACACCTGTAAACGTGCACACTAAAATGTATATACCTAATAATAATAATAATATATTCATTGGCGTTCGCTGACTTTCCGTTCGAGGGCTGTGTGCACGCCCCGCCCCGCGGCACTAAGTAGGGGTCCAAAATCGTTTTAATGATAAATGATTATTGTCTTATTGTCGGTTTATATTCGTGCATTATATTGTATTATCGATAAAATATCTTGTCGACGGTTTCATTAATAATATTATTATTAATTATTATTCATGCGAATACACTACGGGTGAAGAAACTTCAGTGCGGATTGTCGTCTAGACGAAGGTGAAAAGAAAATAATTTTTTTTTAAAAGTGTGTTAAAATAACATCATTGTAAAAACACTAGCTTCTTCACTTCATTCAGAATCTAATAATAAATGTGTAGTAATACAAAAAAATAAAATATTTCCTATAAAATATTAAACGTTTTCTATTCTTTTCAGGGTTCCCAAATTATTATTATTATTATTATTATTATTATTTCAGAAACATCCTTTGGAAACGGGTATTCATCGCCCCTCGTGCGAGTGGAATTCGAAAAGAGTAAACGAGAACAAAACGAAAAATATTCGGCGTACACGTCATAATCGACCTTTGCGCAGTCTCAACGCATAAATAATATTATATTGTACTGTGCGCGCGCGTTATAATACTAATTGTTTTTCGTTGTTGTACGGCATTTTAATATTTAAAGGGGCTCCGTCGTCGTCGAGCCGCCGCCGGCTTCACGCAACTTTTTCACCGGTTTTGTGCGACGCGCGTGCCGTCTGGAAAATTTTCTCGGGCCCGTCGTCGTCGGGGTGTGGAGGGTGAGAAAGGAACGTATTTTCCTCGAAGAAAAAAACAAAAAAAAAAAAAACTCTTCTCGCACCCTCTTTTTCACCCCATATCCCCTTGCACTTCCTTCGCCACCGACTCTCGTACGATTATTATTTACATTAAAATTATTACTCATTAATGTATTAATTATTAAAAAATAATTTTTAGATTCTGAACGAAGTGAAGAAATCTAGACGCGAATTTCGTATAGAAATACTTGTCCAAAAGTTTCGATCAATAACTTTTTGAAACCCGATTCCGCCTCTAGATTGTACTTTGAAGAGGTCATTTTTTGAATTTTTCAATTCTCCAATGTTTTTTTTCGGAAAAAACTACCCAAAATTTGACAAAAACTACTCGAAAACCATCATTTTTTGATCAGAATTTTATGAAAATTTAAATATAGATAGAAAATCCTATAAAAAAGATTTTGGCGCAAGAAAATTTTGAAAATGTGAAAATATATTATTAACTTAATTTATATTATTAACTTCCTTCGTTCAGAATCGTTTTACTGAAGAAATGATTTATCGTTTCTTTAAAATTTAATATGCCCGTCAAGAGAATCACACCGTCGTGCGAAGTATGTCCGGCTTTTTTTTCATATCATTTATAATATACTATAAATAATATATAATATATTATAAATTTTAGTATATCATTATTATAAAAAAAAAAAAAAATGTTCAATTGAGGCGTCTTGTTTCAAAACCAGCTGTATAAAATTATAAATAAGCTGTATAAAGCTCGAAAATTTCCATAAACAACAAAAAACGAAAATAACGTAAAATACTTGGTCTATAATTTTATAATAAATATGAAATCAAAGCTTTGAATTGTACACATAGGTACTGTATGTGAAAATATATTTTGTAAAAATATCATTACAAGAGTTAAATAAATTTATAGTTTTGAAATGTCTGTTTTTGAAACCAACAATTCAATTTTTTTTTTCGCTTTTGACTTAATGAGATGGGTGATTTTGAAATGAACACTGGTAAATTTAACAAATACAAAACATTTTGAATTTTATGTGCATAATTACCTAATAGTGAAAAATAATAATCAAATAAAACTTAATATTATAGTTAATACTTAATTTCACGAATACTGAAAAAATTTGAGTACTATTACCAAAGCAGATAAAAACATGTGTTTAATTATGTGGCTCGATTTGAAAAATAAACATCTTTAGGTGGCTGGTTTTGATACTAACCACAATTTTCTGTCCTAGTTTTAATACCGACTATAGCCTATTGTTTGATGTCCAATATTTTCACCAATTATATGTAATACAGTGTGAATATTTGGAAAGTTAAAAAAATGTCCACTTTGAAAAAATTATCTTTTAGCTGGTTTTCAATCTAGACGCCTCGATTATCTTTATATATATATATATTAATTTTTGATAATGATTTAGAGTTATCTTTACTCAACACTGTCGAGGCCTCTGGGTCGATCACCTATCCCTCCCTCCCCCCCCCCGAAATCCCGTGACGGAGGACTAAATTACTATAATACTTTTAAAAATAAAACCACACTTTGCGTTCTCGTCAAAATCTGTCGTTTCCCCGTTTTTTTTTTTTTTTTTTTTTGTCCTCTCCTTCAAGCCGTGTCGTGCGAATCGCGCATCAATCATTCTTCTGACGCGTAAACGTCGTTTCACGGCGGCAAAATCCCTCGACTTCACAGCACAGCACAGTTCCGGCGTAAAACGCCGTTTTTCCACCGGGCTTATGACGTCATAAAGCCACGCACTCGAAATTCGACGTTAAACCATTACGGAACTAACAAAAACGAGAGCACCAGCGAAAAAACCCCGTAATTTCATCCATTGACTAATGTACTGTCATTGAATCCTGGCGCACATTATGCTAATTAGTCTACATTAGAAACTTTTTATGGAACCTACGCGAACAATATTTTTGGAAAATTTTGACGACCCAACGCACAATGTTCGAATGCTTTTTATTATTATTTTGTTGTATGCTGTTACTTGTTTCACAATCAAAGTAAAAAAGCCAGACATCCTTCGCACCATGGGTATTCTTTGGTCTCCTTTCTCCAATAAAACGATTCTGAGTGGAGCTTCAGTTCGTATAAGAAAATACTACTTAAAATTCATAAATTTTATTAATATTACAAAAAAATAATAATTTTTTCACATTTGTATCCGGCCACAATTAACTCTCAACAGGAAAAAGGTTTTTTTTTTTTTTTTTTTTTTTTTTATGAGTATAAAAGTGTTCTCATTTTCAAAATTTTCTTTCTGGAAAATGTTTTTTTATATTATCTTCTATCCATATTTAAATTTTAATGGAAAAAAAAATAATGTCTTAAAGTAGTTTTTGTCAAATTTTAAGTAGTTTTTTCAAAAAAAAAAAATAAAAAATGAAGAATGGAGAAATTCAAAAAATGACCTCTTTAAAGTACAATCTAGAGGCAAATTCGGTTTCGAGAAGTTGCTGATCGAGACTTTTGGGACAAGTTTTCCATACGAAAAGTTGTTCACAGAAAAAATAAAAATAAATCAAATAAACAACATTGTAAAAACACAATAATTTTTAATTATTTTACTGATATAAATTTGTAAAGTAATTTGTTGATTAATTTCTTAATTTTAGTCTAGTGTCAATAATAATATTTTAATATTATTCCACAATTATTTCTGTACTGTACAACTTATTGCTTTTAATTACATCGTTAAAAATCCGGATATAATTCATACGGTTGGTATCGGGACGGATACTATCGGCGGGTGTGTAAAATCTTAAAAAACGATTCGTTCGCAGTAAAACTTATAACTAAGCGGAGCTCCATTTTATCATAGACGACAATAATGATTGTCGATTTTAATTTCAGTGTGTTCAACAATTATTATTATTTGGTATTTTCAATTCTATTTTTTATATTCAAATAACGGGCAACTATACATACACGCATAATTATATAATAAATTATGGTCAACGATGACGTTCATCGGGTTGTGCGTATAATAATTAGTGCTCGCGGGTAGCGGTGGCCCGAGGGGAGGGATATTTTTCGCGAAAACTTCCCGGACGACAACGCCGTCGTCGTCGTCGGGGTATCCCCCGCGGAGGTTTTACACGATTTAAAACTTATTAATTAACGAATAGTTGTTGTTGTTGTTGGCGGTGGTGGTGGTGTACTCCGGTTTTGCCCCGTGAATTACGTAACGTAGCGGCCGTAATTTGTCCGAGACATGTGCCCCCGAATTCCCATGGACGATATAATAGCTGAGCGCGTACAAAGCTGCAGTGTGTGTATGGGGGTGGGTTTGTATACTTGCATGCGTGCGAGTAAGTACTCGAATATTGTTATTATATTATTAGGGTTAGTGTAGTATAGCATTTTGCACATTTTTTTGACTAGTATGACGAAAATAGCGAAGTGAGATAGAAATCTGTTTCACATATTGGAGATTAAAAAAAAAAAAAAAAAATTCTAGTTTTGCTTTGCACATTTTGAAGTTTTTAAAATTGTAGGTCATATTTTTGAGTTTATCTGTATGCGTATTTTTGCATATTCTAATGATTTCGTTGTGAATCTACATATTGTTTTAAAAATTTGAATATTTTATGTAACATTCTTGAATTTATTAATATTAGTTTTTTTTTTTTTTTTTTTTTATTTTGAGAGATGTGAAGAAAATGATGTTTAAGAAAACGATATTTATGTTGTTTTTTTTTTTTGAAACAGCAACTTTTTGAAACTGGATTTGCTTCTAGATAGTACTTAATTAGTTGGTTATTAAGTTAATAGTTATAAAATTTATATAACATCGTAATTTTGAGAAAATTATTACATTTTTGCCACATACCAGCTTAATTTAAGTACGTGTTTCTGAGTTTCATAGGGCATATTAATCTGAACCAAAATTATCATTATTATATTATTATCATCAAAAAAAAAAAAAATTTTTAGTAAATTTTTAATGCGTAATTATAATAATTATAATAACAATAATGTGAGTATAATAATAATATGAAAACATACGAATACGAATAACAGTCTTGTCGGGGTTGCAGTCGCTTTTTGTTGGTATATTATAATTATATTTATTAATTGTTGTTCAGTTTTTAACACGGACGAAACCCAACCCTCGCCAAGATTTCCTCTGCTCTGGGTGCTAAAATTAATCTAATACATTCAAACCATACAATATTTACAAACGTGCTACATACACACAAAGTGTATCTGACCCGAAGGGCGAAAAATACCCGTAGTACGATTTTCTTGCATATAATTTTTCCTGAGTTTAGGGGTGCTCCAAACACCTGTTGTCTGGGGACTCTTGGTTTTTGTCATCTTTTGAGTCCATCTTCAATTCGACAGGTGTCGAGGTTTAGACTTACATAATATTGTTCGTGCGTACAGTATGAATTTTGCACGAAACGGATATTTCGAAGATTTCATACTGAATTTCACAATAATAATTAAATTTCTGTAAGCCCCGTTTTATGCTGCAGTTTTTACTTTACTTACTTCGGTTTTGAGTTGCGTTTAGCTTTGGCCGGACTGGTTAATACGTATTTCAGTTAAGTGAATTGAAAGAAGTTAATTAGTTGACAAATGTTAATTGAATTTTAGATTATTCTGTTAATTTATAAGTTAAATTAAAAAAAAAAAATAACTTATTAACTCAAGTGGAATATAATTTTTTTAATTCCAATGATTTTACTATTGATAAGTTAATTTAAACATAAAGTTAATAAAATATCAAACGTAGTAAGCGAAGTCAAAAAGTTAAAATTAACTTAACTTTTTAACTCATTTATGCCCATGTATGTGTTTAGAGTTTTTTATTATTATTATTATTATTATTTTTTTTTTTTTTTGATTAATGAGTCGTTATAATAATAATATATCAATCAGGCTGGGTAACCTAGGTAATCGACCGGATTCGTTCCCGCGATAAAAACAGGACGAAAATATCCTGTCTATTAAATCCTCTAAACCAGTGACGGCTACATGGGGATTAAAGGCAACATTTTGCCTCGCACTCCACTATCAACGATCGTAGCTTTCGTCTTGATTACACTACAGTCCTTTGAAGTTTTTTAAGAGATACATTTTTTTTTTTTTATCCCACTCAAATGAAAATATTGTATTTAAGCATTTTTCGTATTTTTAACAGAAACCAAATCGAAATGATACGATCATTACGATACGGTTATATTTCATTCAATTAACTATATTACTTAGCAACAAATTTATGTATAGAGCTCGTTATATATTTAAATACTGCGCAGCAGTTCTTTCGCGTCAAAGGTTTGGTTAAAAATTGATAATTATTTTCGTTTTTGCGTAAATAAATATAATATTATAATTTTGAATAAATAAGAACGGCGGATGATAATATAATTCGTTAAATTTACAACATATTATACCTAATGAAATGTTTAAAGGCCAAAAGGTCGGTTCTGGGCCTTTGCAAAAAAAAAAAAAAAAATTACAGAAAAAGTGAATAGTAAAATAATTTGCACGCCCAGTAAGCATTGGATCGTTTTGGCTGTTTTTCTGCGGGCGGATTCGACAATGTTGAATGGCTTCACAAAAGTTGATGAGTTATTTGCAGCTTTCAGCGGCAATGCCTGCAACAAAGGTTCCCAAACTGTGGGTCGAGATTAAATCTTTTACGGGTCACATTGACGAAACAAGTTTTTTTTGTTTTCCAATTGTGTTTATTTTTTCTTTCTTTGAACACTTTTTCAAATAGAAATATTTTCGACCAGCAACTTTTCTGATCAAAATTCGCATCTGGATGGCATTTTAGGGTAGTCAATTTACTGAAAATTCTCAATATTTTTTTGCAAAATTTAAAAAAAGCTACCTTTAATTTGACGAAAATACAATTAAAACTTTATGGAAATGTAAATATTGAAATTTAAAAAAATATTTGTGAAAGAATATATTTTTTCAAGCGAAAAATCCCCAGATTTAGTCGTTTTAAGTAATTATAATTTGCAACTTCTTAAATTAAGTCGTATGTCATAAGAACTTAATGAAAAAAAAAAAAAATAATAAAAATTAAATGTATTACCTTTATCACATTTATAGACAATTATTTTGGATTCTGAGTGAAACGAAAAATTAAGGGTTTATACAATTATGCCTTTTTTTTTTAGTTTCAAAATACTTGTTCAAAAGTTTTGTCCGGCAACTTTTTCAATCACAATTTTCTTCTAGATGGTACTTTTGATAGATCATTTTTTCGGAATTCGCAAAATTTTTTTGATCCAAACATTATGAAAATTTAAATATAGATAGACAAAATAATATGAGAAACATTTTAGTGCAAGAAAATTTAGAAAATACGGGGGAAAAAATGTTTGAAATTTTTTTTCTTATTCTCAGTTAACACTGGAATATAAAACTGACCGAGTAAGAAATATTATGTTTGTTTTTTTTTTTTTTTTGTTTAATAATAAACTTAATAACTTTTAGGTAAAAAATGGTATTATATAAAACGAAGCTCCATTCGGAACTGTCGTATTGAAGAAATTATTTATCGTGTTTTTTTTTTTTTTCAAATTTAATACACACCCTCTCCTAATCCCACCCAGGGTGAGACGCGATGTCTCCGAGTACTCGGTTATTATTTTTCTATCGAAAACGACACGATTCGCGATGATCACTCACAATGGGAATAAAATAATTATTGTTATTTATTCACACAAATAATTATATTATGTAGTAGAGAAAACTTATTGCGATAAAAATTATGAATGACACTTTTGAATGATTGCTTAACGTTTATTCACAAACACAACAACAATTGCAACGACGACGATAATTTTATCGTTCTTTACAGAAAAATAATAATAATAAACAACTGATTGATATTTTAATTCATTAGTCCCCCCCCCTCAAATTATTAAAATAGTTGTTATTTCATCGCGATTTACTCGCGTTTAGAATAATAAAAATAAAAATGAAGTTCGACTGCGAGGAAATACGTCGAGTAAATACGCCGAAAATTATAAATTCGTAAGGGAACTCGATTAGGCTTTGTGTTTACATAAAAAAAAAAAAAAAAAAAAAATACAAATAAAAATAATAATAATAATTAGGGGACGCGAGGGATTCGAGAGACTTATGATGGCGTAGGCAATCAGTAGCGTACACCCCCGACTATATTATACTATTTCAGCTTCTGGTGTCGATAATAATTATTATTGGCGCGCTTGTCATTATGAAAAAAAGCCATTGAATTTAATATGTACACTGCTTTTTAGTGCTGCAATAATCGTACACATCAATAATAATGTAAAGTTGTAACAAAATAATAACAACGAAATCGTTTCTCGTGAAATTAAACGAGTTATTGAAAACCCGCGCGTTTCGGTTTAATTATTAAACCTCCCCCCCTACCCCCCGTATAAGAATAATTCAACGAAATCATAATTATTGCTATCCGACAACAGTCAAACGCATTATATTATTATTATTATCCATTATTAATATTCGGCTTTTCGATTTTTACAAAATACCGAGTTGAGTCGATTAAATTTGACGTGTTATTATAATCAGTTTGGCTAAGTACCGGCTTTATCAGTGCTATAAAAACTAAGTCAATTAATAACCCCAATAACGATTGTTCGTTTTTTATTTTTTTTTTTTGTCAAATTGTTTTTTCCCCCATAACCGGTCAAACAATAGATTACACGTCTGGCCGAGTAAAAAATGATTTTTTTCATTCTGGTAATTATACGCTTTACCTATATAATTTTTAAAAATTTTTTACATACCCAACAAGTCCCATACGTGAGGATCGAAGAATACCCACGGCACGAAGTACGGTCTAGTTTTTTTTTTTTTTTTTTAAATCATAAATTAAAAAACAAAATTTAAATTTATAAAAGTTCAGTTTATGGCAAATTATGCAGTTTTTTTCCAATATTTTATTTGTTTTCTCTTATTCAAAGAGAAAGTTTTAAATTTTTGGACAAGTATTTCTATATGAAAAAGTGTTTCCAGGAGAAGAAACTAATTGTTAAATCACAAGTTCCTTCGCTCTGATCAGAATTTTAAATAATTAACATTAATCGTTCAGATGAAAAGTGCCCCGAAATATACATTTCGTAATATGTCATTTGAGTTACGGTACACCAGTGCTTTAATTTATTTATTAAATCATAAAATAAAATTGTTTTGTATATCGACCAGTTCTCTAAACTATTTTGCAAAGTTGATAATAAAATTGAGTTATTTCTTTCTTATTATTTTAGTTTCTTTTACTATTTAGTGACTAATACACTTCTAACAAGTCTAAATTTATAGTAGATAGTAGGTACCTAACAAATAATCAAAAATATATATATATATTTTTTTTTTTAATCGTATAACAGCAATTCATATAGAAATCCAAAATAAATAAAAACCAACGACTTACAGAAGGAAAAAAAAATAAATAAAAATTTTAAAAATCCAGCTAAAACCGTATATTTTGAAAGACTAACGTTTTTTCGTTTTTAATCTAATTATTTTCAACTTAATATAAAATAAATAGTGCCATAATAGTACGAGCTAATTAAAATATAAACTGATCGAATTTATAAAGCGGGACATACTTCGCACGACGGGTGTGATTCTCTTGACGGGTGTATTTAATTTTAAAGAAACGATAAATCATTTCTTCAATAAAACGATTCTGAACAAGGGAAGTTAATAATATAAAAAATAAATGAGAAAAAAGA
>JAIPRM010011119.1:0-13169 GCA_025469315.1 Stegophylla sp. TES_Ste_2020
AAAAATTAACAAAAATCGAGAAATTTCCAACATTTTCAAAATGTCGTACTTACCCCAAAATTAGTCAAATGTTTTTGAAAATGTTATGAGGTGTGCGCGTGATTATTTTTAGTAGTTGGTGAAAATTTCAACTTTCTAGCTCCATTATTTTGTCAAAAAAACAAAATCGAATTTACGAAAATTCGCGTTATGCCGTTTTTTGTCAATTTTTGGGTATTCTAGGCGTGCGCTTAAAAAAAGTATTGAGAATTTGGAAAAATGACCTCCTAAAAGTACCAACTAGACAACATTTCCGTTCTATAGAGTTACTGATCGAAACTTTTGGACCAGTATCTCTACCCGAAATCGTGATGACATACATATGAAAAAAAAAAAAAAAACACAGATTTGTAAAACCAATACATTCTTCGCTTTAGCTCAGAATCTAAAATGAGAAATTTCTGAAATTTTCAAAATGCCGTACTTAACTCAAAATTAATCAAATCTTTTTTAAATTTTTATGAAATGTTCTCGTAACTATTTTTAGTGGTTGGTGAAAATTTCAAGTCCCTAGCTGCATTTTTTTATAAGTTATGTCACAAAGTAATTTTCAATTTTACGGAAATTTCGGTAATTGCATATTTTGCCGTTTTTAGTGAATTTCTTGATAGTTTATTCGCGTTTTTGAAAAAAATATTGAGAAATTGGAAAAAATGACCACTCTAAAGTACCATCTGGGTATGATTCCGGTTCTAATGAGATACTGATTCAAACTTTCGGACAAGTATTTCTATATGAAAAAGTGTTCGCACAAAGAGAAAAAAAAATAAACATCATTGTAAAATCATAAGCTTGTTCACTCCGTTCAGAATCTAAAAAGCGGCTCTAATTATCGTAAATCAATGTTTATAATAATAAATCAAATCAGTATCTCTATAGATCCCGAATTAAACCCAGATGATACTTTAAAGAGATCATTTTTCGAATTTCTCAATATTTTTTTCCAAAAACGGGAAAAATCTTTCGAAAAAAGGACAAAAAACATCAAAATATGCAATTACCGGATTTTTCGTAAAATGTAAAATTGCTTTTTAACATAACTCCAAAAATTATGCAGTTAGGGACTTGAATCATTCATCAACCACTAAAATTAGTCACGAGAATATTTCATAAAAATTTCAAAATGATTTGATCAATTTTGAGTTAAGTACAGCGTTTTTAAAGTTTCTCATTTTTTGTTAGTTTTACGTAATTAAATTTTTGATTTTTGATATTAAGACTTGAAAATTTAATATCATCTCAAGGCCATATATATGTATAATTGACTTGCAAAAAGTCAAGTTTTTTCTCCATAACCGTTTGCAGAATTTAATTTAATATATATATGTTATGTATACAAATGGTTCAATACCAATGATTGTACTTATTTATCATCTATTTTGATCAAATCGCCATATCAAAGTAGTTTATCGAAACCATTTTAAATAAATAAAAATAAAAAGAACATTATAATATGTATGCGAATATGTATGGCAACGTAGCACAGAATTTCGAGCTGAATTGTACATTTTTTGGGTGTCGACCGTGTGATTTCATACTATCATTTCAAGTGTATTCAATCGTACTGCCAAAAAGATAAAAAGTACTCAATCGTTGGGTAGACGATAATATTTTTATGACATCTACATACTACATTCCGTCTTTTAACATAAAGAATAAAGACTATGGCTATTATGACTTTAAAATATTATATTTTAAAATTCGTTTGTAAATTTTATACATTTACATTTTATAATATTTAGTTATATGTTTAATACCAGTAGTTGGTGTAAAAATAACGTAACGCAAGTCTCAAAAACACATGTCACAAAGTTCATAGCAATTAAATGTATTATGCGAAATAGATATTTGATAGAAAAATGACCTAAATTTGAAAAACAATTGGCCACACATTTCTATTGTAATAATATTTTACACACATTTGGCGAGCTATAGAAGCACGTAATTCGAATATCGTTATTTATATGTAAGCCCTCGTCGAACGTCCGAACGCAAGAACCATATTATATGTTTCCTGCGAATCAAAATATCATAAGAGTCCAGGCTTTCTTCGTTATAATATTTGTAACTATCAGGTGAGATGTCTAATAACTTTAAATTCATAAATTAATATTTAAGTTCAATTCGATAAAAATCAATATCACATGCCAAACGTTACGCGTATTTAAATGCCTGCAATACACAGCCCTAGATGTCCGGAGAGGGGACAGGATGGGGAATTCGCCACCCTATGAGCTTTACGAAAATTGTATAATATAATTGTATACTCGTAGATAAATATTTTATTGGTATTCTGGTTACATAGATTTATACATTTGATACGGTAAAAATAATAATAAAGAAGCAGCAAATTCGTAATGCAGATTTTGTAGTGATAAATAGAGCTCTGAATTAAATGCAGTGGAGACCCTTGTATTTTAAATCTCAAAAAAATGCACCTAAAATTTTGAACGAAATGTATTGTGAAAAATATAAAATTCACATAGAATGCCAACAAATTCATTTAAAATTTTCCATAAATGCACTCAAAAAAACACAAATTTGAAAATTCAAGAAATTGCTGCCTTATATTCGTAACTCGTAAGAATAATTATTCGTATTTTAATGTTTATTTTGTATTTGTAATATATTTATGTATTTATTTTACAACGATAACTATAAATTATTCCATTTATTTAATTAGAATGTGTGAAATGTAAAAAGTATAATTTTGTTATATAAGTTTTGATTGAACTATAATTGATTTGACCTTGATTCTGTAATTAGGTTAGGTTAGGCTATTGTATTACAGAATATTGCAAATTAAATGATGTAATACGCTTATAGGTAAAGCTGTAGCTAGTATATGAAATGTTTTAAACCTAGGAGGATATTATTTATGAACTATAAATATTACATTCACGGCTCGGGCATAGCGTGGGTGGTGTTGGGCCGGTTGGGGAATTCTGTGATCGGTTCGGTGTTAAGCAAGTCAGCGGCGCGGCAGTGCGCGGTGTCGGTGACAGTAGTGACGTCAAAAATCAGTTTGACCTATTTTCTTTTATGTGTGCATTTAAGTGTGTAATTTAGGTAAAACTAACGAAACTCGTCGAAATTCTAACTTCAAACGGGTATAGGGAAAAATGATGACTTACGATTTTTGAGATTTTCAGATCAATTAGACATATTATATGATAGTGAGATGATATTAATTTTTCAAGTCTTAATGACTAATTGATCTGAAAAATCTCAAAAACCGTAAGTCAATTTTTTCTCTATACCCGTTAGAAGTTACAATTTCGACAAAATACGTTAGTTTTACCTAAATTACACACTTTAATGTACATAAAAGAAAATTTTCCCAAATTATTATTTTGAAACTTGGTGCCCGGATAGAAAATTTCATTGTTGTATGTAACTAAATAATTTATAGTTCAACATTTAAGTTCAATTCTTCAAAACTGTTAATTATTATTGTGTACATTAGTTGAAGCTCCGTTCAGAATATTGTTTTATTGAAGAAATGATTTTATCTTTTCTTTAAAATTCAATACACCTGTCAAGAGTATCCCACCCGACGAGCAAAGTACACACTTTTTAAATATTCAACCGTGGAAAATTTTCTTACAACAAAATATTTACGATGTAATTCTCAACCTTATGTACCAAGTTTCATAAGGATCGGCTGAACTAATTATTTTTTAATTGCGTTTAAGTGTGTAATTTTATGTAAAATTAATGAATTCCACCGAAATTCTAACTTTAAAACTAAACTAACACGCTTTTGGGGAAGCGTGAAAATTCTATCGAAGACCGCGAAACATGGAAAAAGTTGTTTCTGATAATTTATACTTTATTTTGCTATAATATGTTTATTTGGAAGTAGATTTGTATGGAATTCGAAAGATTCACTTAAATATTGAACACGTTCACGTCCACGTAAATGTTTTCTCGGTTAGGCCTGTGCCGATATATCGATTAATCGTTTTTCGTGAGAGATAGTATCGATTATATTGCTGTATCGATACATTCGAATATCGATTAATTATATCATTGATAATAAATTTATAACCCCCGCTGTGGTGCGCTGCCACATCACTATTTCTCTCCACGTGTTTGTCGTTGCTATAATATTTTCGCCGTTGTTTTTCGTCTTAACAAAGTTTATTGTTAATACTATACAGGCATATGTTTTATTTTGATTCTTAATGTAAATATCCTGCCTAATTAATCTTATTTGCTCTTTAAAATCTACAATGAGTGAGGAGGTATGTCAAGTTTTTGAGAAACCCATGTGTGGTCAGAGAGCGCAGCTGTTTGTAGTATTTTTGTAAGAACACCTATGCCAATTCGGGGACAAATTTTGATTTTTTGATCCGAATTTTATGAAAATTTAAACATAGATAGAAAATCACACAAGAAAGATTTTGGCGCAAGAAAATTTTGAAAATGTGAAAAAAAAATATTTTGGACATTTTTCTAACATTTTTTTCTCATATTATTAACTTTCCTCGTTCAGAATCATTTTATTGAAGAAATGATTTATCCTTTTTTTTAAAATTCAATACACCCGTCAAGAGAGTCCCACCCGTCGTGAACGAGCATCGAGGCCGTTACGACGCTCTGACGGTTAACGAAGAAGCTGCGTTGATAGTTAAATGGAGAGAACTAACTAATGGAGATACTAATTACAAAAAAAAAAGTCAAGTTCAAAAGTCAAAACCACCCCGAAAACAAAAACCTGGGCACGCCTCTGATTAATTTTGTTCTTTATATTTTTAACATACGTACTTCGCTCAAAATCGTATTATTGAAGGAATGAATAACGTTTCGTTCGAATTCAACACAGCTCACTCGATAAGCGAAGAATACCTGCGGTGGTGCAAAGTAGACTGGGCTTCTTATTTATACATGAACATAAATACAATTATTAAAATAACATAATAGTATATAATTAAAGTAATGAAGTATTATGGGTTTCAAAATAGGAGCTGTTATCTCCAAAAAAAAAAAAAAAGGCGTAAATTTATTATGCACTTTCTAAGAAATTTGCTTTCGTAGTGAGATTTTAAATAACGTGTTATTTTCAATAATTTTAAAGAATTTTCGATATGAAAGTTATTAATGAATTCACATTGTCTGTTAATCAGATTTTCTAAACTACGGAATTTCAATGAGCTTCAAAAATATCAGTTTTTCTAGAAACCATAGATGTTGGACGATCGACTGATAACACGTTTTTTTTTTTTTCAGATACGTTTCTAACCATAAGCGCGACGTGTAACAATGAGAGTGTTTAGCAAGTTGAGTTTTCACATCTTGATCTTGCTCTTCGCATTTTACGTAAGCTTATCATTATATAATATTGGCGATGCGTTACTCAGGCGTGGCATTGGTAACAACGAATTGACTCCACTGTCTTTATTCTGTTCAGGTTAATAAAGAAGTGCAAGCTTCCGTAGTGAATTCAAAAGATTATAAGGTAAACGAATATATTTTTTACTATTTATTAGATTCTGACTAAGCAAAGTGGTTAAAAATTATACTACCGACTTAAAATCTAATCCATAAAAATGAATATTCGTTTTTTGTGACTTTTGGATTCATATAACAATTGTAACATAAAAATCAAATGGCTTCTTTACATATAGATACACTTTTTTTAATTTTATCTGTTTCTACGAACAAATCTTCGAATTGTTTAATTACCTTTGAGGGAATTTATACTGGCCGGTTTAGTACCTCGCGGTAACCATTTTAACGCGATAATCTAAACGCAACATCAATCTATATTCTATATCAGTGGCGTAGCCAGGGAAGGGTTTGAGTGTTCAAACCCCTCCCTTTGATTGTTTTTTTTTCATTACTATTGTAGTATTATACCTACCTAAAGGAAATTAAAATAGTTTAACACCAGCAAAGTAGATCTTTAAATATATAATTTAAAAAGCAAACGATTAAAACTATATTCGGCTTGATGGATAGATCGACATGATTCAATAATTATTTTTCTTGAGTTATTTTATGTCATAGTTGATATGATACTTTATAAGAAATTTGTATTTGTATATGCCAAAAAAATTATCAAAAAGTTAAACTTTTCTAAAAAATTCTTTTGACGTGCTTCAACAAAGTAATACAATAATTTTTTTTTACATATTTTTAAACTTCAATAGAATTTAGCAAAATTTTTTGTGACAATTCCTTCTTATGAACATATTTGACAATAAAAAGATTGAAAACATATTTGCAAAATAACCACAACATAAATATGTTTAGTTTTTGTGTTCTTCAATTAGTTAATGAAATTAATTGAGGTTTAATGTATACGTTACATCTGTAAAAAAAATTATGGATTAAGATTTAATCACAAATCATAATTAACCTTAATAAATCTACATTTAATCGTAACCAGAAATGTTTAATAATCCAAAACACCTGAATTTTCACCCAAATAAATGACTCGGGTCCAATGCCCTGGTATATAGCATTATTGTATACACTTTAACCCACCCCTACCATAGCTATACCACTGGAGTAGTCCACTAAAAAAACTGTATGTACTATGTAAAAAATAATAAATTAAATTTACGAAAATTTTGAACCAGTATCTCAACTAGAAAAAAAGTTTCCATAGATACAAGAAAAAAAAAACAGATTTGTAAAACCAATACATTCCTCGCTATCTTTCATCATCTAAAATATATATTAACATCATTGTAAAAACATAAACATTAGCTTTTTTACTTTGTTCAGAATCTAAAAACACATTTAAATAATGTTCCTACTTCAATACATTGTTGTACTCTAATGTAAATTATTTATATTCTGGTATTTTTTATGTCTAGAATACAGAACACGTGACTGATCAATCAAATAAATTGATCCAAGTCCAAGATGATGACGATGGTAAGATTGGTAAGCAATATTAACGTTTTGTATATTTTATTATTCCTTGTTCGCCGTGGCAATAGCATATTTTCAAGTATTACTGTGAAGATTGGGGGGAGGGGGGCAAAATTCAAAAACTTACTGGTTGTATAATAAATATCACAATTTGAAAATAGTGTACTTAGAATCACAAAGGTTTTTGATTTAGACCGTCTTTATCCCTTTTCGATGCATTATGAACTTTTTTTCTTTTTATTATTTAATACAATATGATAATGGAAAGTCGAAATCGAAGAATGAGGAAGTAATAGTGGACAATGGCGAAGGTAAGCAATATTAACATTTTATATATTTTATTATTCCTTGTTCGCTTGGCAATGGCATATTTTCAAATATTACTGTGAAATTTGGAGGGGGGGGCAAAATTCAAAAACTTACTGGTTGTATGAAAAATATCACAATTTGAAAATGGTGTACTTAGAATTTCAAAGGTTTTTGATGAAGACCACCTAACTCTCCTTTCAGGGCATTATTAACCTTTTTTTTATTATTATTTAATTTAAGATGAGGAAGATGAATTTTTGGACTCGGATGGATCAAGTAACTCGGAAGAAACAACTGACGAAGTTGAAGGTACGCAATAATAACATTTTGTGTATTTCATTATTCCTTGTTCGCCGTGGTAATAGCATATTTTCAAATATTACTGGAAAAGAAAAGAGGCGAAATTCAAAAACTTTCTGGTTGTATAATAAATATCACAATTTTAAAACGGTGTACTTAGAATCTCAAAGGTTTTTGATTAAGACCTCCTTTATCCCTTTTCGGTGCATTGTTAACCTTTTTTTTTTTTTTTTTTTTCATTATTTAATTCAAGATCTTGAAATTGGAACGTCGCAGCAATCGAAGAACGTGGAAATAACAGTGGGCAATGGCGAAGGTAAGCAATAATAACATTTTGTATATTTCAATATTCCTTGTTCGCCGTGGTAATAGTATATTTTCAAATATTACTGGGAAGGAGAAGAGGCAAAATTCAAAAACTTTCTGGTTGTATAATAAATATCACAATTTGAAAACGGTGTACTTAGAATCTCAAAGGTTTTTGATTAAGACGTCCTTTATCCCTTTTCGGTGCATTATTAACCTGTTTTTTTTTTATTATTATTTAATTCAAGATGAAATTGGAACATCACAGCAATCGAAGAACGTGGAAATAACAGTGGGCAATGACAAAGGTAAGCAATATTAACGTTTCGTATATTTTATTATTTCTTGTTCGCCGTGGCAATGACATATTTTCAAATATTACTGTGAAGATTGGTGGGGGGGGGGGCAAAATTCAAAACCTTACTGGTTTTGTATGATATATATATCACAATTTGGAAATGGTGTACTTAGAATCTCAAAGATTTTTGATTAAGACCTCCTTTATCTCCTTTCAGTGTATTATTAACCTTTTTTTTTATTATTATTTAATTTAAGATAATGATGGTAAACCGTTGAACTCGGTTGGATCAAGTAACTTGGACGCAAAAACCGTCAAAGTTGAAGGTACGCAATAATAACGTTTTGTATATTTCATTATTCCTTGTTCGCCGTGGTAATGGCATATTTTCAAATATTACTGGGAAGGAGAAGAGGAAAAATTCAAAAACTATTAATATTTAGTCAATCCAAATGTATTTTAGATTCTAAGCGAAGTGAAGAAGGTAGTGTTTTTACAATGATGTTTATTTATTTTTTTATTTTTTTTATTTATTTATTTTTTTTCTGTGTACAAATTTTCGTATAGAAATAATTGTCCAAAAGTTTCGATCAATAACTTTTTCAAACCAGATTTGCCTCTAGATTGTACTTTAGAGAGGTCATTTTTTGAATTTCTCAATTCTTCAATTTTTTTTTTTTTGGAAAAAACTACCCAATATTTGACAAAAACGACTCGGAAACCATAATTCTTTGATCCGAATTTTATGAAAATTTAAACATAGATAGAAAATCCTATAAAAAAGATTTAAACGCAAGAAAATTTTGAAAATGTGAAAAAAAATTTTGGACATTTTTCGAAAAAATTTTTTTTTCTAATATTATTAACTTCCTTCGTTCAGAATCGTTTTACTGAAGAAATGATTTATCGTTTCTTTAGAATTTAATACGCCCGTCAAGAAAATACCACCCATCGTGCGAAGTATGTCCGCCTTTTTTCTTTTTTGAGTTGAAAATATTATTCTTAGAATTATTAGAAAAATGATACGAAAAAGTGTAAAACGAAATGTTCCGGTTGAAGCAAAGAAAGAATTTTTATGTTTTTATTAAAATTTATTTGACATATTGACGCAATTAGAATAGAAAATTTGAAGGGGAGTAGAAAATATGTTTGATTGATTTTGCATCCTGCTCCATGGGTATTGATCTTATTATCTATCTTTTCCAAAACGTGGGGGGTTTTGAGTGATATTAAGTGATAGTCCCTCCCAATTGTGCCTAAGACTGGGCCTATATTATTTCCCGTCCTGAATTTAGGCCCCACTTCACTTCCTAATTACATTCTTTCACATAAGAAATTTCTAGGCACGCCACTGGCTATAATCATTATTTATTTATCTTTAAACGGCATACATTAAATTGTTAACATTTTAAATTAATCTAATAATAATATTTAATAATATTCCAGCTTTAGAAGAAGAGATAGTATTTTTTACATCTTTATTTGAGCCAAAATATATTGTTGAGTCTGATTCTATTTCTAAAATTTATTTTGAGCAAAAAGTAGATCATTTTAACACTGAGGACAAAAGAACTTTTACTCAGGTACCATAAATAGTATTCAATAGATATTATATTAACCATAAAAATTGTATTTATTTATACAGTGTTATTACTTAAATTTTATAGAGAGCTTATGTCGATAGATTTCATGAGAAACCTGATGGTCCAGTGGTGTTGAATGTCGTATCGTTTAAATCAATACATACTGAATACATGGAAGACCCAACTATACAATTTTTAGGCCAGAGATTACATGCCACGATATATATTTTAGAACATCGTTATTATGGCAAAAGTGTTCCTACCAAGTAAGCATATTTTATTTGAAAACCCGTATAACATACTTTTGTCAATGGTAATAGTAAACGGTAATCTGCATTTATATAATTCGAGGAAAGATGATTTTCGGTAATATTTTATCAAACATTATAATACCCTTTAAATTTAACTATATTCAATACACGTCATGTGTCAACTATAATATTATGTGAGTGCTTGAGTAGAATAATTTATCGGAAATAAATAAAATAAAAAACCCTGTATTGATTTTTTCTATGATATTAATAGGCATTGGAAATAATTTCAATATTAAAAACAATAATTATTCTTCCAATACAAAACGATATTGAAAACATGTAGATCTACACATGGAATTTTTATATAAAACAAATTATTTTTCGTTTCTTTAAACATTCAACACACCCACCAAAAAAAGCTCACCCCTTGAGTGAACAATTCCCATGATGCAAAGTAACCTGTATTTTTTTCTTTTAATATAAACTCAGCACAAGATAAGAAATGTCACAGCGAACACATTGATTAAGTTTTAACAAGAACAAGACGTCTTAGTGATAGAAACTTGAAATATTCACCTATCATCTGTATTATCACAGAAATCCTGTCATATTTAGCACCAGTGATGTACGCAGAGGGAAGGGGTATGCTAAGGGGCTGAAGCCCTCCTCAATATCCGTATTGTATTTTATTTTGTATGAAAGATAAAGCAATGAAGGTTAAATTAAATTAGATTTCTCGTAATTATTTTATTGTTTTTTTGACAACATTTTTGAGTAGGAACTTATAGTTGAATTAAGTCTTATTTAATCCTTCTGTAGATCATAGATTATCATTAAGACCGGACTTCAAACACGTACTACCACTATATTATATTAAATAACTGTACAAAATAAATTGCAGTATCTATTTAGTAATAAATCCAAAATATTGTTACTCAAAACTAAACAAATAGACATTTTTTTAGAATTTACTACCTTTCTTATACAGTATTCATCAGATTTGATAAAATTATCAAAGAAGTTTATCTTCATCGAATGTAGACATTTTAAAATATTAGAAAATTTAAATATTTTGTCATGTGATAAATGTTATTGAACAGTGATGATTTTTAGTTCTACGACCATATATTTAATAGACACTCAGTCGGGTGCGTAGAAACTAACTTTACTAACATTTTACCATAGAGTGAAAAAGCATGTAGGCACCTTTTGCATGTAGGCACCTTAAAATATCGATTTCAAATCAAATGAAACTATAAATATTTTTTTTTTTTATTATTAGTCCTTCCCATTGAAAAATCCTGCGTACGCCACTGCTTCGCGCCATGGGACATGGGTATTCTTCGCTCTTCGGTTGGGATTTGGTGGGCGTATTAAATTTAAAAGAAACCATAAATCTTTTCTTCAATAAAAAAATTTTGAGGGGAGCTCGAGTTAATATAAGACAATTTTTCTAAAAAATTATAAAGTTTATTAATACTCACAAAAAAAAAATAAGAATATTTTAAACTAAGTCAGTTTTATATACCGCTATTAACTGAGAACAAGAAAATAATTTGTTTGATGTGAAAATACAAATGTTAGAAAAAATTTATAAATTTTTTTTACTAAAATATTTTTCATATTATTATTGTCTATATTATATTTAATTCTTTATAAAGTTTTAAATTAAATATTTTATAGCGTTTTAATCAAATTTTAGGTAGTTTTTCCAAAATTTTGGTAAAACTATTGAGAATTTTGAGAATTAAACTCCCAAAGGCAGCTAACTGAGCAAATTGTACTTCAACAAATTGCTGGTCAAAAGTTTTGTACAAGTATTTCTATATGAAAACATGTAGTAGACAAATAGCGAATTCAGGGAAACAGCCGTTTTCCTAGGTAAATGGACAAGTTTCAATCAATCAAAATGTACCCACTTTGCGCAGCAAGTCAATTATTAACATTATTAACGTAAATTAAAACGGCGTAGCCAAAGTAGCTAAACAACTATTAAAAGTGGTTCTTTAAATATTGGACAGTACATTTTAACGAAAAATTTATTGGCCGAAAAGGGATACGTACATTTTAGCCGAAAAGGGTGATGCCCATTCTACACAACTCCATTTGCCTAACGAGCTCCAGGCAAACGGTCATTTGCCTAAATTATTAGAAAAATGTACGATATTGATTGAAATTTGTCCATTTGCAGGCAAACGGCCTCTTGCTTAATTTTGCTAACTGCCTATGACATATATACATATAATAAATAAACATCCATATAAAAACATTAGCTTTTTTTGCTACATTCAAAATCTTAAAATATTATACTGTTTTTGGTAGTAATTTTCAATAAATAAATAATATGATTTATGGCCTAAATATAATTATTATTTTAGAGTTCTTTAAAGTTAAGAAATTGTGATTTATCGCTACAAACAATTTTCTGGCGTACATGTACATGTATTTATTTGATGGTATTAATTGAAATTCCCATCATTTATCCAGAGGTTTTTTCAAAACAAATCAATTTTATTTCAATTTATATTAATTTTAATATATATTATAATAATATATAATATATTAATTTTCTCAAAAATTGACAATATAACTCAGCAACTATCTTTTTTAATTTAAACTTTATGAAATTTTAAACATAGATAGACAATAATATGATAAATATTTTGACGCAAAAATTTTTTCGAAAATGTGAAAAAAGTACAGTGAAACCTCTGAATAGCGGACACTCTCGGTCGCCGAAATTTTGTCCGTTATTTAGAGGTATCCGCTATTTAGAGGAAAACATTTTTTTAATAAATTAATAAATTCAATAATTTTATTTTATATTATTTTAACAATAATTAAATATGTACATTGTACATACATGATAAAACTATCATTTATGCAAAAAAACCAGTTACCTAAATTTTTATTTTATTTTTACATTAATTAAATACATCTTAAAAAATAAAAACTAACATTTCTGAAAAAAATCTGTTACTTTAGTTTATGTATAATAAATTCGCACTGCAATATACATTGGCATCACAAACGCAACTAAAAAACGCACATAGGACAATGCATTAGTAACAATATTTCGTTGACGCGATAATAGTTCAATGACTGAACGGATAAGATACGATTTTCATATATGTACAGCATAATAATGTACTCATAAGATAACTTAATACCAGTGCTCGAATTGGAAAAAAATAA
>JAIPRM010011120.1:0-13167 GCA_025469315.1 Stegophylla sp. TES_Ste_2020
TAATATGGTATGTTAATTTTTTGTAATATTTTCCAAAGCAAATTAACCACATGTATTGAATAAAAAACACAGTGAAACTACTTTTAATTATTATTGAATAAACACGTAATAACTTTATGTATGTATAATATGTGAAATATTCTCTTTACTACTGATTAATATTATATATTAAATTTTTCTTCTATAATATAACTGTATCAAATTTAACAATTAATTATTTTATTTGTAATTTTTGTTAGTTAATAATTAATGATTGTATAAAAAGGTTTTATTAGAATGTTAGTATTAAAATAGAACTTGTTTTGAAAATTATAAATCATTATGTTGAATATTCTTTCAAAACATTAACTTATGTATTAAATTTTAAATTCATCTCAGCTAAGCTTAAGGAAGTATTGAACATAATATGATATGTTAATTTTTTAATATTTTGTAATATTTTCCAAAGCAAATTAACCACATGTATTGAATAAAAAACACAGTGAAACTACTTTTAATTATTATTGAATAAACACGTAATAACTTTATGAATGTATAATATGTGAAATATTCTCTATACTACTGATTAATATTATATATTAAATTTTTCTTCTATAATATAACTGTATCAAATTTAACAATTAATTATTTTATTTGCAATTTTTATTAGTTAATAATTAATGATTGTATAAAAAGGCTTTATTAGAATGTTAGTATTAAAATAGAATTCGTTTTAGAAATTATAAATCATTATGTTGAATATTCTTTCAAAACATTAATTTATGTGTTAAATTTTAAATCCACTCTGCTAAATATACGGAAATATAGAACTTACTATGGTATTTTAACTTAAAGGACTCATTTCTTTTTATAACCTAATATGATGGCGTGTATGAAAACTAAAATATCCGTATTTAAAAAAAAAACTCCAGATCACTCCTTCGGTGTCAAATTGCGAACGTAAGTTTATGCGTGACGTCAGTGGTACACACAGATTAGTGTCCTCTATTGTTTTATGTGGAAGATGCTTATGCAGTGCTTTATAAACAATTATTATAAAAAATAATACTACTCCAAAAATTAGGAAAAAAATATGAGTATTAAGTTTACATTTATATAAATAGATTTATAGAGTTTTACAGTAATAATTTAACTTAATTTTGATGTTATTTTGGGTATGGATTATAGAAAACAAAAGAAACACAACTGAATTTATTTCTGAAGTGATATGATATTATTAATTATTATTATCATTGGTATAAAAAGTTATTTATATTTTATTTGAAAGATTGTAACGTCTCGGTATGCACACTCCAGGCTGAGCGTTATTTGACAACTGGTTAACACGATTGCCAATTACATATCGAGCAGTGCCGGATCTAGCGGGGGTGCAGGGGTTTCAAGACTATGGCGGCTTTTAGGGGCCTCAGATTGAAGTCCTAGATTTGTTAACTTTGTAAATTAACAAATTATTAAGAAAAAGTAAACCTTGTAAAGAAGAGCTGTTAAATATAACCTAACCAGAAATTATTATTATTGTATAGGTATTAACTGAAGTATATTAAAAAGGATTTATCATTTCTTTAAAATTCAACACATCCATATACAATGTATCACCCTAGGAGCTAAAAATATCTTTGCTGTGGAGTATGTCCAGCTTTTTAAAAAAAATAAAAACATTTTTTTATGAACATACGTTTTGTATGTTTTATTCAAAATATTTGAGCAAGGATTTTTTTAATCAAAATTTGACTCAATTAGGTAATTTTGGGAGGTCGTTTCTCGAAATTCTTTATAGTTTTTCGGTTTTCTAAACTCTGGGAAAATAACTCAACATTTGACAATCCAAGCATAATGAAAATTTGAAAATAGACAATAATATTGAAAGTATTTTTTAAAAATTTTGTTTCCAACATTTATTTTTTATAAATTTTTTTTTTTCTTATTGACAGTTAATAGTGAGATATCAAACTAGCTGATCACAAAATATACATTTTTTTTACAATATTAATAAACTAGGTATAATTTTTAAATAAAATTGTCTTATATAAACATTATAAACTGAAACTCTACTCAGAATAATTTTATTGAAGTAATTATTTATCGTTTCTTTAAAATTTAACACACCCACCAAATCCCACTCATAGAGTAAAGACTGCTCATGATGCTAATTATGTTTGTATTTTTTTTTTTGTTTGTTTTGTTTTTACAGTATTATCTAATCTGGATACAGTTGAAGCAGGTAGGTACCTATTTATATATTATTCACTGGTATAGACGATAAAGCCAGACATACTCACACCACGGATATTCTTCCTCTTCAAGTCAGATACTCTTGGTGAATGTGTTGAAAATAATGACTATTATTGTTGTTGTTCTTTATTAATTTCCTTCATTTAGAATTGTCTTATTGAAGAAATGATTTATAATTTCTTTAAAATTCTACAAACCCACCAAGAGTATCTGACTCGAGGAGCAAAGTATGTTTTGATTTCTTGTCTATACTTTACTTTTTTTTTAATGATTAATCTTTATACGAATTACCTATAATTTGATGCTATTAATTTCAAAATTTTTTTTATATTTCAAAAATTATTCATAGAATTCACTTTTTGAAAATTTCAAAATATCTGTTTTATTTACTTTTACAAGATGTAAATTAAAATAAAAATCTATTATTAGAATTAAAATCTATTCAAAATTGGCCAAGAAGATTGTGTTTTTACTAACAATTATTTTCATGAAATCAAAAACTTAACTTGCTCTAACTTAGTCAATTTTCATTAAACTTTGATATTTTTTTTCAATTAAATTTAATTTTTTTTTAATGAAATGACTGTTTTAAATTTTCAAAAAGTGAATTTTTATATTTAATTTTTTTTTTTAAGTCATTAAATTGTAATTTGTGTGAGGTATTATCTCTAAAAAACCACATTCAAAAATATTGATATGCCATAGAGATATTAAGGGTGGAACGAGACTTAAGCTAGAATATACTTCATGCCTCTGCTAACATTGATTCTAGAATCAAAAAACTGACTCTAAACTACCATCTACAACTAATTTATTTTTAGTTATATGCTTTGTTCATATTTTATATTGAAAATCTTCAATAGTGAAATACTTGAATTATGTTTGATTATATTAAAATATAATAATTTATATATTTTAAGAATTCTACATATTATATAGTTCCATTTTCCAGTCAGTAAACTGCAAACTGTACTTTTATTTATTTATTTATTTTAAATTTTATTTTCAAAATTATGATATATTTTATATTTATGGTACTTTTACTGATACTAAAATTATATTACTTATATAATACATTTATAAATATTATATTATTTACTTCAAAACAAAAATATTTTTGTGTGTAAAGGTACATATTAATAATTATGTTGTAGCTATTATACAGTATTAAAGGAAATAATTTCCAAATACAGTTCAGAACTTTAAAATTAATTATTTATAATAAAAATTTTATACGTAATAGGTATATGTGTAAAACGAAAAAAGTCTTAAGTATTGAGTTAAATTTTAACTCATTGATTTGTATATTTATTTTATAGGAATAATATTATTTATGATTATACAGAAGGTACTCAAAGATAAACAACAATAAAATAAAAATCTTTCTTATCACAATGAAATATTTAGAGTAATATGAGATTTCAATGTTAAGATTTTGTAGTCAATATTATGGTAGGCGACATAGACATATTATAGTATATGTAGGACATACTATTCTAATACGTCTATGGTAGGCAATCCACAAAGTATTACTCTATGAGGCGATGGCACAACTATTATATTATAATTTAATTAAGAACATATTATTTTATCTTTCACAGGTGGTATAGGAAAGTGCACTGGCGTGATTTAGACACAGAATAAGAGAAAGGTTTAAATTTAGTTATTATCATTGATAAAGTTTGATAACAAATATGATGTAAGCACTAATCATGCATAGGTATTGATTATCCACCCACTCTGTGTTATCCACCATTTTTTCTACTATATCTCTGGACTTATTGAAGCATCTGATCTGGGCTTTGGATTCTTTTAATGAAGTTATTGAATTTTCAGTGACTTTTTGATATTTGTGTTTTGCAGGATTAGTTGTTGTTTAGAAGCGTTCGTTGGTTTACAGCTTATGTGGTTCGCATCAAATTAAACATGGCACTGAAAGCTATTGTCGGCCAAAGTAAGACCATATTTTTGTTACTACACAGTATTATAACCTGTATTATATATGTCCTATTTTTCAAAATTATTGTAAATTTAATATATTTATTTTACAGAGATTATGAATGAAGTTATTAAACAGAAGAGCGTAAAAAATGGAGCTGATAAAGGGATAAAATGGCGTGTAATGGTGGTTGATCAATTATCAATGAGAATGATATCTGCTTGCTGTAAAATGCATGAAATCTCTGCTGAAGGAATCACTAGTAAGTACCTATTAAGTTTTCATGTAACTTATATGCTCATGTTGCTCATGAATACAGTTTATTTTAATTTATGGTTTTAGTTGTTGAAGATTTGCATAAGAAACGTGAACCACTGGCTACATTGGAAGCTGTTTACTTGATTACTCCAAGTGAAAAATCTGTCACTGCTCTTATTAGAGATTTCTCGAGTCCAGGAAAGTCCATGTATAAAGCTGCTCATGTTTTCTTCACTGAGGGTACATTATTTTTGTGTTAAAATTTTAATTGAATATTTATTTAATGTACTTACAGTATACTTAATAATATTTATATGCTGTACCGTAGATACATTTTTTATTTATTTATTATTATTATTTTTTTTTTTTTTGTGGGGAGGGTTAAAAATTTAAAATTTAGGATAGTTTTTAATATATTTATTTATAGACTAAAATATTTACTACAATTATATAACAAATTCGTTTTTTATTTTCCAACTCAATTAAAGTTATTGATAGAACTTGGTTGGATTTTCTAAGAATTAATGAAAAAAAGCCGGACATACTTCACACCATAGACATTTTTTGCTCCTCAGGTGGAATTTGGAGGGTGTGTTAAATTTTAAAGAAATGATAGCGATTCTGAGTAGAACTTAGTTTTATATCCTACTATTAACTGAGAACAGGATAAAAATAATTTGGATGAGAAAAAAAGTGTTAGAAAAAAGTTTCTATTCATTTTTTTTTTCACATTTTCAAAATAGTTTCACACCAAAACATTTTTCTTATCATTGTCTATCTGTACTTCAATTTCAATTTATATTCTGTTCGAAAATTTTTTATAGTGGTAATTGATAAGGTTAGAGCAGCGGTTCCCAACCGGGGGTACGCGTACCCTAAGGGGTACTCGAGATGATTTCAAGGGGTACGCGAAAACAAATGGGTAATGGTGGAAAAAGTTCAATTTGATTTATTTAAACGGTTCATTTCGGAAATATGCAATTTTTGTTATTAAAGTTGAAAAGCTTCTGTCACGAATAAAAACTTAACCATAGACTTATTTTTTGACACAGTTTATAGATTATAGATTGTAGAATATATATTTTATATAAATATATGTCATTATGTGGCAATGATGGTGTGCAACTATTTGAAGATGTGAAAAAAAATATTAGAAAGTTTTTTCCAGTATTTGTTTCTTATCAAAACATATTTTTTTTCCTGTCTTCGGTTAATAGTGGGATATAAAAATAGCCAAGTAAAGTTCAAATTTTATAATTTTTGAGTCTTTAAATAAACAGAAGCACCATTCAAAATCGTTTCATTTTTTTTTTTAATTCAATACATCCACCAAGAGCATCACGAGGAGCGAAAAATACTCATTTGGATTTTTATTCACACATTTTAAGATCAGTTATGAGAAAAAAAAGTTTAAAAGTTAGAATTGAATGATAAGGGGTACAATATAGTAAAATATTTAAGTTAGGGGTAGGGAAGAAAAATAAGGTTGGGGACCGCTGGGTTATTAGAGTATTATTGACATTACATTATTTTTCGACAGATTTTTCTTTTATTTCGAAAATATATTGAAAATTTTGAATAATGACTTCTTTAAAGATCCATTTGGATGTGATTTATGATCTAAAAAGTACTACAACTTTTGAATAAGTATTTCTTTCCAAAAATGTTTTTCCATAAAAAGAAAAATGCATATTTTGCAATTTTTACATTATAATTATAAATTTTTTTCGGTTCTGGGGTAAGGGGGGATTAAACACTGTCCGTAATTATGCCACTGTTATGTTGTCTGTTATTTAATGAAATCATTTTGGGAAGTATTTTTGCTATACTTGATATTCTAAATTTTTCTTCTATTTTATTATATTTATGATTTGTTCTGATGAGTTATTCAACTAGCTAAGTTTGTCCCCGCTTCATAATTCATTAAACCTTTAATGAAATTTACTAGTTTTCATAGCATATGAAAAACTGGTAAAATTGTACAATGTCTGGTATAAACCAAACTTATGGTGTAATATAATTATTGGTTATTGGCTACACTATTTTACTGACAAAATTGTGTGATATGCACGTTAAAATTTATTGGGGTCATTGGAATTTATTGTACAATATTTCTTGTAGAACTACAAACTTAACTTACTTTTCTCATTTAAAATTTAAACTTACTGTACTTGTAGTTTTGGTTATTTCTTTTCTATTATTTTTTATATCTATGATGTAATATGTTTGACCTAATTGAATGACTGTGCTACATAAAAAATATCAAAACTTAGATCTTTATTTGCTATCAAGAAACGATTATATTTTGTAATTGCCTTAATATACTAATATAATATTATTTTATTGCTTGGTTTTGATAAAAGTATGTCAAGAAGAACTCTTCAATGAACTGTGTAAATCGATTGCTGCCAAAAAAATTAAAACCCTCAAAGAAATTAACATCGCTTTTCTACCTTATGAGCGCCAAGTGAGTGTTCAACATAATATTTAGGTGTTATATACTTAGTTTTTGATTTTGGATTATAACTGAATCTGAATTGTGTTTGATAATTTTATTTTAGTAGTTAATATAGTTTTTTGTATTTAATTTTAGGTGTATTCTTTAGATTTGCGTGAAACATTTCAGTGTTATTATAATCCGTTACTGGTGAGTAGCCGTGTCCCTAATATGGAGCGGATAGCAGAACAGATAGCTACTGTTTGTGCTACATTGGGAGAATATCCATTAGTACGTTACAGAAGTGACTTTGAATATAATGCTGAACTCGCACAGATTGTTCAACAAAAATTAGATGCTTATAAGGCAGATGAACCAACAATGGGAGAAGGTCCAGAAAAATGTCGTTCACAGTTAATTATATTAGACAGAGGATTTGATTGCGTATCTCCAGTTTTACATGAGCTTACATTTCAAGCAATGGCCTATGACCTATTGCAAATAAAAAATGATGTCTATAAGTATGTAATATTTTTATTTTATAAAATATCTGTATAATTACAATTAAAAAAATTGTGTATTTTTTTAAAGATATGAAGCTACTGAAGGCGCTGCTCTTAAAGAAGTATTATTGGATGAAAACGATGAACTTTGGGTTGAGCTACGACATCAACATATCGCTGTTGTGTCTACGTAAGTTTATATTATTTTATTTAATAAGTTTAACACATTATTTACATAATAATATGTTAAATTAGTTAGGATAACTTCTATATACACTTTTTTCCTAGAAATGTCACAAAGAACTTGAAGAAATTTATTGACTCGAAACGTATGTCAGCTGTTGGTGAGAGTAAACCTTCTATGCGTGATTTGTCTACGATGATTAAGAAAATGCCCCAATATCAAAAAGAACTAAGCAAATACTCTACTCATTTACATCTTGTCGAAGACTGCATGAAATGTTATCAAGAATATGTTAATAGACTGTGTAAAGTAGAACAAGATTTGGCCATGGGTACAGATACTGAGGGCGAGAAAATTAATGATCATATGAAGAATATTGTGCCTATATTATTGGATCAGAATACATCTAGCAATGACAAGATGAGAATTATTATATTGTATGTTTTGTCTAAGAATGGAATATCTGAAGAAAACCTTAACAAATTGGTTGAACATGCCAAATTATCACCAGCAGACAAACAAGCAATTGTCAATTTGAATTTATTAGGCATAAATACTGTTGTAGATGTAAGTATTATTGTTTTTAAATAATATAAATTGTGAATATTATTAACATGTTGCTATTTTAGAGTAATAAGAAGAAGCAATATCAAATACTACGTAAAGAGCGCATCACTGAACAGATTTACCAGATGTCTCGTTGGACACCTGTGATCAAAGATTTAATGGAAGACTGTATTGAAGATAAATTGGATGTAAAACATTTTCCTTTTCTAGCTGGCAGAGCTGCTTCATCTGAATATCATGCGCCATCTAGGTATGTTTTTTAAAATGTATTCAACTTATTTTAATTGTTGTTAGTCTTAATTTTTTTTAAATGTTTTTGTTTAAAAAATATGGTGTAATTGTATTCATTCTTTTTTATAGTATAAAGATGAATTATTAAAATACATTTACTAAGTATTACATATTTTTGTTTTAATATTATATAATAATTAAAAGTACATAATTATTGTATTCAATCTTTTAGTTTAAATTTATTATTTTTGATTTAACATCTTTAATTTTAAATTCTGGGTTTTATAATAATTAAATTAAATATAATAAGTTGAAAATAAAACATTTATTTTAATTAAATTATCATTAGACCAATGTGTAACCTATTGTCAAGTTTACCATCCAATATTTGGGTGATTCACAAAATATACATATTATTAAAAAGTAACTGAAAATAATTGTATTTAATCTTCTGCAGTTAGTACAAACTCAGAATACTTATTCTACCATAGAGAGGAAAAAATTTTCAAAACTACATTTAATGTTTTTTATTTTTCAATAATTTAATGACACAATTGCAATGTTAGTTATCATATTGAAATTGTGTTACTTTTTGGTAAAGATGCTAGTGTATTTTCAATGATGTTTAGTAATATCATTTTAGATTCTGAATGAAGTGAAGAAGCTAGTGTTTTTACAATGATGTTTATTTTTAATTTTTTAATTTTTTTATTTTTTATTTTTTTATTTTTTCTGTGTACAACTTTTCATATAGAAATACTTGTCCAAAAGTTTCGATCAATAACTTTTTGAAACCGGATTGGCCTCTAGATTGTACTTTAGAGAGGTCATTTTTTGAATTTCTCAATTCTTCAATTTTTTTTTTTTTGGAAAAAACTACCCAACATTTGACAAAAACGACTCGGAAACCATCGTTTTTTGATCCGAATTTATATAGATAGATAGATTTATATTAAATAGATAGAAAATCCTATAAAAAAGATTTTGGCGCAAGAAAATTTTGAAAATGTGAAAAAAAATTTTGGACATTTTTTGAAAAATTTTTTTTTTATTTTTATTAATTTCCTTCGTTCATAATCGTTTTACTGAAGAAATGATTTATCATTTCTTTAAAATTTAATACGCCCGTCAAGGGAATACCACCCGTCGTGCGAAGTATACCCATCGTGCGAAGTATGTCCGGCATTTTTTATTTATTTATTTATTTTTTTTTTGACACTTTTTCATTTAGAAATATTTGTTCATTTTTTCATCAACTTCTTTATTAAATACTTATATCATATAAGGTATTTTATTGTCTACCTATTAAATTTTTCCATCTTCTGGTTATTTTCAGTGCAAGATATGGACACTGGCATAAAGATAAGGGTCAGCAACTAATCAAGATTTTGCCCAGAGTAATTGTGTTTGTGGTTGGTGGTGTCAGCTTTTCTGAAATCAGAAGTGCTTATGAAGTAACTAACAACTTCAAAAACTGGGAGGTTATTATAGGTAAGAATTCTTCAGTTATTTTTGTACTTTATATTTATATATGTTGTGTTTTGTAGGATCATCTCATATTCTTACTCCAGGAGACTTTCTCAACAACTTGTCTGCATTAAGTCAATAAACTCTGTCTATTTCTTCCAAGCATTATACCGTAATGTTTTTCTAAAGTATTACTTGATGTAGCTTTATAAATTGAGATTTTTCTTTTTTCAACTATAGACTAAAGTTTAAGAGGATATTGTATCTGCATTTGTTTTTGTCTTTCACATATTATGACATAGGTAGTGAATTTATGTTCGAAATAATGCATATAGTTTTAAACCATATTTGTATATTAATAATAATTCAATATTCATTATCCACGCTATAAATTGTCAAAGAAAAAAATAAATATTAAATAAATAGTATGTAGCCAGAAAGAATATTGCTGCAGATGTCTAGAGAAGAATAACTGAAAATTACCATGAACATATCTGTTATTTCTTGCTTTTTATATTTTATTTAAATTAAATAATTTAAAAATATTTTATAAAAATTAATGTATTAATGCAAAATAAATGTAAAATATAAACTTGTCCAAAAGTTTTGATCAGTTAATAAACTTTATTATTTTTCAAACAAAAAAAAGTGTCTTATATAAACTGAAGCTCCATTCAGAGTTGTTTTATTGAAGACATGATTTATCATTTCTTTAAATTTAACACACCCACTAAATCTCACCTGAGGAGTGAAGAATACTCATGGTGCAAAGTATACCTGAATTTTTGAAATTCCTTTCCTTATTTATTTTACAAAAAAGTTACAATTTTAAATATTTTAAATTTAAGTTTTGGTAGCAGGGCTGTAAATGTTTATCTATTAAAGTATGTAAATATTTTACTTTTCTTTTATTAAAATATAATATAAAAAAAAAAATTATCAGTATATACTTACTTGAATTAAAATTAACGAATAAAAAAAATAATACTACATATTACTATGAAAAAGTTGTATTAATAGTTAGTTATAATAAAGTAATTAATTTAAAAAGTGTGAAAATTTCAATAAAAATGTAGTTTTGTGATTAAGAACTTCAAATGTTAAATGAACTAGGTGTATCAGCTAAAGTTTTAAAGCTATAGTTTATAAGAAAAAAGAATTTAATTTTTAGGGTAACTCATCTAAATATAATTTTGTTTACATGTGCCCACTTATGCATTTATAATATATAATATAATTTATAATGTAATATATATAATATAGTTTTTAAATTGAAAAATATTTTATAGTTGTTAAAGTAAAAGATCTCATCAACTCAATGACAACAAATTTTAATACATCATATAAAAGATACAAAGAAAGTTGTAAAAGTGGAACAGGATTTGTTGATGTTCCCAAAGTTGTAAAAAAAATGGAATTTTTAAAAGACAATATTGCAATTCAACCAACTGTGTCGAACGTTTTGTTGTGCACCTTCAATTAATTTGCCAGTGTCATCATATTTATCTACTTCATTATTTAGGTATAAAATATTATTTTTTTCCAAAGGATAATTGAGTAGTATAATACAACAAAACATTATTTTTTCAACTTTATTGTGACTAAGATTCATAGTATTCAATAAAATTCTAAATCTGCCGAAACACACAAATTTAAACCTGTGATGTAGATATTGTTGTAGCTTATTCTAAACTATTTTAATTTTTACCTGATCGCTAGAATTCCAAATGCATTTTCAATCACTTTTCTGGCCCGACTTCATCTGTGATTATAAATCAATTCTTCTTTTGTGAGTGATCTGTTTCTAAAAGGTTTCATAAGTCTATCATTGAGAGCAAATGCATCATCAGATATAAACAAATGGGGAATGAACATTTTGGTTGCTTGAATTTGGAAATATCATATCATCAGGAAAGTGTAGTAAGTTATTCTTGATAGCAGAACTCAACTTGCTGATGTTATACTCGCCCCCATCACTCATGTGGCCTGTTTGACCAACATCCAAACTTAAAAATCTGAAAAATTTAAATTTGTACCTATAGGTGTATCATAACATTTTTTAAGCAAGTTTAAAAATACTTACTGATATTTAGCATCACATATTTCTAAAAGCACTATGTTAATGTCCCTTTATAATTGTGATAAAAAGCACCATAGGTCTAAATCTAGTTTCCTAGGTCTAAATGTAACATGCTTTCCACCCATTGCTCTCAAACAATTGGGAAATTTCCATTTATCATAAAATTCAGAAGCTATTTGTATTCATTCTTCTTGAGTGAACTGGCTCTAATTTAAATAAATTATGTTTTATAATGCTTAAATAAATCTAACAACATTGACTAGTACTTTTAAATGTATATTCATTAAGTAAGACATAATTGCTTCTACAGTTTCATTAACAATGCCTCCTATAGTGTTTTTTGCAATTCTTGTTGAATAAGATAGACTAACATGAATTTCTCCAGTAACTAAATATCAAAGAGTTAGCGATAACCTAATAATAATAATAATAATAATAAAATGTATGCAATGAAACATAATAAATTTAAACATACATGATAAATTAAATTTTAAAAGTTTTTCTATAAAGCGCCCCATACACGTTCAAACATTTTGCGCAAACTGACGTTGCACAAAAACTTGTTGTACAAACATCGTCACCCATACACTATACAAACATTAGCGCGAACTAACGTTGCTACGATACAATAATTGCGCAACGCCACTCCTTGTACAACTAATTTCAAACATGTTTGATATCGTGCAACTAATTGTACAACACGTCAAACAACACTATACACTATACAACTGTTTGCACAACAACATCTGTAGTGCAAAATGTTTGAACGTGTATGGGGCCTATAATGTTGTTATATAATATAATTACAATTGCAATAGATAAGTTAAATATATACAGTGTGTTCAACGATAATACCGGACATACTTCGCACGATGGATGTACTTCGCACGACGGGTGGTATTCTCTTGAGGGGCGTATTAAATTTTAAAGAAACGATAAATCATTTCTTCAGTAAAACGATTCTGAACGAAGGAAATTAATAATATAAGAAAATAGAATTTTTCAAAATTTTCTTGAGCCAAAATCTTTTTTATAGGATTTTCTATCTATGTTTAAATTTTCATAAAATTCGGATCAAAAAATGATGGTATCCGAGTCGTTTTTGTCAAATTTTGGGTAGTTTTTTCCAAATAAAAATTGAAGAATTGAGAAATTCAAAAAATGACCTCTCTAAAGTACAATCTAGAGGCGAATCGGGTTTCAAAAAGTTATTGATCGAAACTTTTGGGCAAGTATTTCTATACGAAAAGTTGTACACAGAAAAAAAAA
>JAIPRM010011121.1:0-12827 GCA_025469315.1 Stegophylla sp. TES_Ste_2020
ACCATTAAAATCGAGAAATCCTACTGAATAACCTATATAAAAATCAAAACAGTTCGCCTAAAACCGAGTGAAAAATAGACCCATAAAGGCACATATATTATATGTCGACCGCGGTCCTCAGTGCAATGTCATAGATGTCGACTATGTGTCGACTGTGGCACTCAATGTGTTAAAGAAAAAAATAAAAAATATATCTATACATTATACATATTTGTATAAATTTCTTACTTCGTGTTTTTGCAATCTATGCAAAATATTTGAGCCATTTGATCTTCTAAAAGGACTCCAAATAACTATTTCTCTGAAAACGGTTCCTGAAAACACAATAATATTATCTTCATCCTCTCCTATAGATGTAGCAGAATATCTGATATTTTTCATAAGTAATAATACTAAACTAAATAATTTTAAAATGAGCATTTAAAATATACAAATGAAATTGAATAAATTTTAATTTAATTTTGGATTTAGCTTATTTAATAGATTAGTTCATATATGTAAAATATAATATCAAGTATCACAATCTTTTAAAAAACCTATTCTACTGATAATTGAATAACATAATACTTAGATCAGTGTTTCTTAACCTGGGGGTCGCTAACATTTAAATAAATATAGAATAATACAAAGGTAATAAATCCATCATAAAATCAGATAAAAATATGCACATTTTATCATAAATCATTATCAAATGAAGAACAATTGAATCGACTTCAGAATAAATATTATAACTGATTTATAAAAACATCAAAACTATATTTCAATTTTGGTTAAAACTTAAAATATGTATTCTAACTCAGCTGAAGCTTAGAAACACTAAAACCCTTTAGTCCATTTTCAACTACTTATTTACGTGAAATGTCAATTTCCTCTGACTGTCATACAAATTAAATAGGAAAACTGACTGGAAATTTCTTAATAAATTCTATTAAATCAAAGACAAAATCATTTCAGATCAACAACAATGGCTAACTACCAAGTCATATGATTTAAGGATGACTCTTAATATTTGAATTTTTTTACATATATTATAATTATAGTAAAGTTTCCTATAGTTAATAAACTGCAAAATGTATGCTTTATATTTCTTTAAAATCATATTTATTGTACAATTATTTAATACTATTGCAATTCTATAATATACGTAATTTATACTTAAATGTAAAAATATATTTAGGGCCTAGGGGTCACTAAAACTGGATATCTAATTTGGAGGTCAATACAGTAAAAAGGTTGAGAAACACTGACTTAGATTATGTACTATGGATGTAGCTATGCTATATTTTTTTCACATACCAAACTGTGTCCAACATCATCCTCACCACTTTTAAATTTCAGGTCAGCAGTTACAAATGTGTATACATGACTAAAGTATAACTAATTTAGCCCAGATATTTAAAATATTGAATATTATTATTTTGCTCGATTGTATTGATTAGTGCAAGGCATGCGCACTTAATACAAGTGACCTGAAATATATTAGACACAGCTAGTAGTCTTTGCTGCTACTTCCATTGTATATGATCTAAGGTATAATATTTTATCAAATTTACTTCTGATATTTTTTGCCCAATTTTAGAAGTAGTAGTTTTTTTATAATAATTGTTTATAAAGTACCATATTAGCATCTCCTATGTAAAATAATAGAGTGACACTAATTCGTGAGCACCAGTGACATCACACGAATACTTACAATCGCTGTTTGACGCCGAAGGAGTGATTAGAAATATTTTTTAAAAATACAGACATTTTAGTTTTCATACCCGCTATCATATTAAGTTAAAAAGAACTTTTTTTGTTTCATTGTCCTTTAAGTGTCTACAAGCCTCCTGTAGAATAGAGATAAGCTTACTATCCCAGGAACTTTAATACCCACTCTAAAGAAAAAAGGGGATATTATAACATAAGAAATAATAAATTCAAAGGATACAGTATACATCTTTCATCACAACTAGAAGAATTGATTTCATTTTTAAGACTACAACTCCAAACCGTTGCAACATTATGAGCAGATATTGTTAACAATGAGCTTGAATCCAACCATAAAACGTTACAAACCCAATCAGTGGTAATTAGGATACAATCAAATTCTAAGCTAGAAAATTGAAAAATAACATAGTAAGTATTCAAGTTAAGACGACAATATAAAAATATGTAATAATTACATAAAATCATTTTGTAACTTCAATCTATAAATGGCTACATATTTTTCTCCATGAATTGCCACGGAAAATTCTTTAGCGTTAAATTCGATACCGTGTATCACAGCTTTATCGAAGATCTTTCTGCGCGTGCACAAATGATGAGAGCCCGTGTCATAGACCAGCAAAATATTTCCAATACCTATAATATTATATGTATAACCAACATAAGCGAGGAGATTACCAGCGTACAACCGAGACGGCGATAGAATACGTCCATAGGCTTACCAACAAATAGGAAATTGTCAATAAACTTGACGCAAGTAACAGTAGTGATTAACGATACGGATTTGAAAATTTTTGACTTTCCGACGTCTGTGGTGGAGAACATAATATATTTTCAAATAAACCAAAACGACTGGACCTGGATCAATGACGATGAAACGTGTCAACGAGTTTGAACAAATACTATTCTTGGTATTCTGTGCAAATACCATCAACTACTGTTGATATACAATACTGTAGTTTGACTATTATTTTCTTGGTTTGAGGCGTTTGGGAGCTGTTTTCAAAATTTCAAATATAGTGTTATCTCTCATTGTTGCCACCGCTATCACTAAATCGTGAACATGTGCAGCATGATGTAGAGAAGATAAGGTGATACCACAGAACAGATGAATATAATCAAGATCACGGCCGTGATCAAGCTGATGTATAAAGAACTCAGAACAACAAGTTGTTTTCTGTATAAAGAACATTGAGTAATAAAATATTATTCTATGGTAAAGAAGAATTCTTTATATATCTTTGAATCACGATAAAGTTCTTTATAATCGTGCTTGGAATATATTTATCTGATAAGATATGGAATAGATTTTATCACATCATTATAATTCGTGGATTTTATGTATTACGATCAGTGTAGTTATATGACGTGCACGAAAACTCTGGCGAGAACGTTATCGCTATGTTTATTAATGATAATTTTATTCTTTACCTGTCGCATGCTCATAGAGTACGACTTTACTTTGGTCGTATGTAAGTTATGGAAAAATGAGAATTGATGATTGAAACTAAGTTTTACAGAAAATAGAAAAAAACAAAGAAACATCATCCAACTAAACAGATTTTGACGCCGTAATACGCGTTTCTCGCTCACCTACGTCTGCCATTCGTTTTTTTATCGTTTTCAATCGGTTTGTGCGTCCAGATTCGGTGGTCGAAAGTGCACAGTATCGTTAACGTGACATACAGCCAAGGCAGCTTCAGCTGCGACTACAATCATGAGCGACGATGACATTTGGCGTACGCCGAATTTCCGACAAAATGTTGTCAACAAAATGTATGCACAGCTCGAGACTGTTTTTATCTCGGAACAATTGTTATTCATTTATTATTTCGCTTTATGTCCTGGCTGGACCGTCCGACTTGAATGAATTCACGGCTCGTTCAAATATGAATGTTAGCTACCAATCGAGTAGAACACATTTTGAGCCCTGGACTTTGTAGTCCGACGATCCGCTGGAATAATAGGAATATCTACTTATCGTGTTAATCACAATTGTATCTATTCATTATGTTTTTAGTGATGAAGCCATTGCTCAGTCGGGAATGCCAACATCTAAGAACAGTTTGGAAATGGAAAGTCATGTGTACATGAAAGCCAAGAACAAAGTGAGTGAATTTATCTTTGTGATGGGCCATAGTTAAATTTGTTCTGCTATATTAGTGGCCATTAACTAATTTCTATAGTGATCCGTTTTGGAACTTACCAAATTTCCCATGATCCCCAATAGACTTTTAAGGAAATTTCACTCATATTAACACAATTTATTTTAAACAATCTTTATTAATTTACTAAATTACAATCATACAATAATATATTTAGTATTTTTCAATGCGAAAAATTATATTGCATGGTACAGAATACCATAAATAAATAATACTAATATAATAAGTAATAATAATAAGATAAATAATACCTATTCTTTATTTTTATCATCAAACAACGCATTTTCTACTTAAATCATATATTCTTTAATTTGACAATATAAATACAAGGCAGATAAATATTTTTAATACATTTTTACATTCATATCACGGAATATTATATAGTGAACGTGTAAAGTAGTCTTTTCCACTCACTGGACGGATAATGGACAATTTTCACTGCTTCTACCTATTTCAAAAATTTGACTTTCAATGCAACTGACAAAATAGTATATTGTGTAGCAAAGACAGCAAATGATTAATTTCAGTCGCAGGTGAAGTGTACTGCATGAGCTGTAAGTGAGGGCTACATTTCACCCAAGACTAAAATTGCTTTCCCGCATAAGCCGATGCAACTCTGTCACTTTTCTCACTTTTTTGTATTTGCTCATTTTTTGTCATTTATCTCTAAAATAGTAGTCACATTGTAATAAAATTACAATGAGACAGAATTTGTAATGATCAGTAGTAATATATACATATTTTAAACAGATTAATAATTTTAGCTAAATTCGTAGACACTATAATATAAAGTCTATGGTTAAATCCATTAGATTTCTATTTTCAATATTTTAGATACTGAACAAAGTGAAGAAGCTTATGATTTTATAATGATGTTTATTTTTTTTCTCTTTTTGTGAAACTTTTTCGTATAGAAATACTTGCCAAAAAGTTTCGATCAGTATCTCGATAGAACCTGAATTACACCCAGATGGTACTTTAGAGAGATCATTACTTTTGACAAGTTTTTCAATATGAAAACGGGTACTTTTTCCATAAAATATGCAAAATCCTTTAAATATCTGTCATTCTTAGAATATGTATTTTTATGTATAATAACCTTTTCTATGTATTTTTTGCTATTTAAATTGTCTAAATTTATCATTCCTATCAATCTGCGTACACTTATTTAAATTATACAAATACATAACTCAAAAATAATAAGTCACAAGGTTTAATATGTGAGTATTTTTTAGTATTGGTTACCTATATAATTATTATTCTCTTATAAATAAATTTCAAAAAATTATCTTCAAATTATGATAAGTTATATTTATATTTTTTCTTAGGATGAGTACTTAAGTTTTGTCGCACGTTTATTGTTACATGTAGGTGGAAGAGATATGAGTAAGTATTGCATCAGTAAAGGATTCTTTTAAATGTATACCTTATTATATGTATTTAGTATATACTTTTTTTGTATAGGAGGTGGTAATCAAATGATGAACATGAATCAGAATCCTGGTCCTGTAAATGCGACTACATGTAAGATGTTGAAATCAAGTATTTAGAACATTTTATTGTAAAATTGTTGTACTTTAGTGTTGCAGACGTTAAGTAATCGGCCACAAACTCAAAATAAAATACCCGGACAGATGACAATGGGACCTGGCCCAATGAATCAAGGACCTCCATTAAGACCTATCAATCAGGGGCCAATGATGCAGAATACTAATGCAGGTCCTATGGGCAATCAAATGGGACAAGGGCCTTCCATGCCCATGTCATCGGTCATGAGTGGTTCACCAATGCAGGGCATGCCTGTGCAGAGTATGCCTGGACAAGGTATGCCTGTGCAGAGTATACCCGGACAGAATATGGCTGGACAAGGTATGCCTGTGCAGAGTATGTCTGGACAAGGAATGCCTGGGCAGAATATGCCTGGACAAGGTATGTCTGGGCAAGGTATGCCTGGAGTTGTTCCTACAAATATACCTCCTAACTCAATGAGCCGGATGCAACAAAGAAAAGTATTTATTATTTAAATAAATATTTATAATGTAATATTTTTTTAATAAACTAGTGGGGTTAACAATAATTGAGATATATATGATTTTTAAATGTCTTCAAGAATTTGTAATATCTAAATTTCTAAATTGATTCAATGAATTTTTCTGATTGACTTGATTTTTTATTTACCAGTTTCCAATGTTTAAGAGGGTGTGACAAATTTTTGGATTCAAGTACTAAAGTTGAGTTTTAGATATATATTATACATATGATATTTAAAATGTTTTGTACGTGTAACTACCCAACCCTGCCCCTTGGAGACATGCCTGTTCAGAGTAGAACTATTTTGCTGACTCATTATTTTTTCTTTTTGTGCCGCAACTGCTTTGACCTAAACTCTGTGCATTTTGAATAACTCTGGTATAGTTAGATTTATTTAGTAGTTAAGAAATATTGTTGTAAATTATTTAATGACTAACCAATAATTGAATTATTTACTGAAATCATAGTATGTTGCTAAAACTTGATTACTTTGATTGCAGTGAAATTGAATTTACTTTTCATTTTATTAGGTTTAATATCATTATCAATATCATCCATAATCAATTTACTTTTTGTTATTATATAGATGCCTGGTGGCCCAGAAAATGTCATGATGATTCCTAATCAACCAGCGGTTGGAGGATATTCAGCAAGACCACCAAGATCTGTTGGAACTAATCAGTTTCTCAGCCATAACAGTCCTTCATCACCTCAACAATCTCCTGTTAATGTTCTTCCATCTGGGTGGGTAGATACTAATTGTATTTAAATAAAAAAAGGCCGGATAGACTTTTTCCTATCAATTAAATTTTTTAATTTTAGAAAAACTATTTTTTCATTTTATTTATTTATTGGATTAGAGAAAGTAAAGTATAGACAAGATGGTCGGACATACTTCACCATAGGTATTCTTCGCTTCTCAGGTCAGATACTCTTAGTAGGTATGTTGTTAATGATGACTATTATTGTTTTTTATATTATTAACTTCACTCAGAATCATATTATTGAAGAAATAACCTAACCCACCAAGAGTATCTGACCCAAGAAGTGAAGAATACCCATAGTGCGATGTATGTTCAGATTTTTTTTTAATTCTCCACTTATCTCTGCTTCAATTTACTTTACTTTTTAAAACATTTAATTTATTTAAGTATATTTTTACATTTAAAATATTTAAAGTAAATTCTTTTAAATCCTAATGAAATTCAATTTATTTTTTTGTATTTAGTAACCAAATGGTCGCTTCACCCAGTGGACCTCAACTTACTCCAAGTGGTCAAATGAGTGGGCCTATCAGATCAATTAGTAAGTGTTTTTTTAAACTAAATTTTTGTTTTAAGTGGTTTCAGTGATTTACTGAAAAGAAAAAAATGTATTTAACTTTACAATCTGCAAAAAAAAAAAAATTATATATATATATAATTGATCTTAAATTTGAGTTGTATAAATTGATTTTTATGCTAACTGTAATTCTTTCATACATTTTCTACTTGTTCATTTTTTTCTAAATCATATTAGGATTATTAATTTTATATAAATATTTAAATAATTTTTATCAATATAAATATTACAAGTAATATATTATTTTATATTTAGGTAATGTCCCATCTCCGAGTAGTTCAGTACCATCCTTAAATACTCCATTGAATCCTTCATCAAATGCTGGTCCAAGTCCTTTGGCTCAAGAGGACATAGCGTACAGAGAAAAAGTAAGACAACTCAGCAAGTATATTGATCCTTTACGTAAAATGATAGCGCGGATTGGAAACGAAGGTAATAACACAAACCTAAAAATATTTAATTCTAACATTGAATATTCCCTTCAACTGAATTTTTTTATCATTTATTTTGAAAGACGTGGAGAAATTAAGCAAGATGAAAAAACTTCTGGAAATATTATCAACGCCTACTCAACGGATGCCTCTTGAAACATTGTTAAAATGTGAAGTTGCCTTGGAAAAATTAGATTTAAGCAGAGTAATTAATTTTCACTTATTTATATAATGTATTACAGTATAATAACTAAAATGCGGATTCTATGGTCAAAAAAAAGTTAAAATATGATGTTAATATTCTCAAAAAAAAAAAAAAAAATGTTAATATGTTCTCTGAAAAATACAAAAAAATATGCAAAAATAGTTAGGAAATCATAAAATATGCTATAATATGCTAAAAACAAAAAAAAAATCCACTACTATAAACTAAAAACAAATATTCATAATATGGTACATATATTCATAAAATAGGTAATATTTATAATAAAAGTCTAATGTTTCTACATACAAATTAAAAAATATTAGTTGTATTGGTATAGTGTAAGAAAAAATTATTGTTTTTTTTTTTTTTTTTTGGTATTTATGTATACATATATAATGTATATATATTGCAAAAGTTATTTTAGGTTTGAAAAAGTAAAATATTGAAAATAAAACAATAAAAAATACGTCATTTAACAAATCAGTAAAAAACAGTAAATAAATATGTAATGTTAAATTGAAAACTAATTTATTGATTTTTATATAATTTAATTCAATGTAATAATAACAAAAAAATGAAGTTAGCTGGTTTTGCAATGAATTTACAAAATATTCTAAAATATGCTAAGAAAGCTAAATATTTCCTAGCCTCCAAAATATTCTCAAAGATGCAAAAAAAAAAAGAATAATCTATAAACTTTATATTATTGATCAAATCATCCACATTTCTGACTCTTATTAAACTGCATATGCTGAATAACGATGTGGCATATGCAGAAACTTAAATATCTGGACTCTAATAATAACTGTAATAATTATCATAAACATTAGGGAGAAGGAGGGAGTGTGCCTCCACCACAGTCAACTACCATGCGTGAAATGCATCCTTTAGTAGAGGTTATTGGTTCCATGATACAGTCTCCAAACTTCAATCATACACTTCATAGAACATTTGCACCTTGTATTGAGTTTATGGTTGGTCAGAGACGACCGGTGTAAGTTGTATTTCTCATGTTATGGATTATAATTTTATTTTATTCTATGATATATAATTATTGATTATATTCTTCAGGTCACCTCCTCCATACACAGGGAATGAAAATGCCAATGAAGTTCAAAGTATTATACCCAAAGCATTAGAAGGGGAAGTCGCAAGACTTGATCAACGTTTTAAAGTAAAATATATGTTAATTAGTATCTACTACAGTGTATTATTAATTAATTTTATATATAGTATATTTGTTATTGAAACGCAAATTCTACATTTCTTATGCAACCATTCACTTTCAGGTATCTTTAGATCCTGTACGTCCCAGCGGAGTGTCTTGTATCCGCTTACTGTGTTGGTTGGATGATAAAAACTTGCCTTGTGTTCCGCCTATCAACATAATTGTTTATGAGAATTACCCGCCTGCCAATCCCGCGTGTATAATTCCAACCAATGATTATGGTGGCACATCATTTTTAATGTGTGTCAAAGATGTATTTCAGTCAAGAATGATGCTAATGCCCGTCCATTTCACAGTATCTCATATACTTGACTCTTGGGAGATGAGTGTTAGACAAGCAGTTGCCCTTCTACTGGACAACAAAGACTCTACTTTTAATGACTGATCACATTCAACAATACTCTGGAATTTAATTGAGTTCATCCAAATTTGTATTTCTTGAACACAGTTAATAATATAACTAAGTTGTTTTGTATTTTTATCATTATTATTATTATTAAATTTTTTATTCTTTATTGTACATTTTTTTCAATATTTTTATATGAATAAATAAAAGTATTTCAGATCATCTAGGCTAAAAAAAGGCTATTAAAATTTATTTCTTCCACTTAGGTACATGCATAATCTATGTCTCCTTTCGAACTTGGTCTCAGTTCTGTCATACCTTTGTTAACACCACCAAACACCATTTTTTCTCATAATATCATAATCCTTTTCAAACTGTTGTTTGGTGAACAGTTATAATTATACATTATATAACTATGAATTTGATGTCTAAATTTCTCACAGCAAGTACTATACAATGTTAACAAACCTACAAATTTGTTACACTATATATCAAATCATGATAAGAGCTCTGTACAAAAAGTCCCTAAAATATTGTTCTTAAACATAGACAAATTACATTATAGTAAATGTTAACTAAAATAAAATAGAGAAAATACCATATTTTTAATTAAACCTGAATTGTATCCATTTATGGTGCTAGTTTAATGTAGACGAGTTATGTGTATTGTGCAATTTTTTAGATAACTAATATTCACATTTCATTTTATGTTAAGCTTAGTAAATCTTTTACTGAGACTTATAAAATAATGCAAAATTCCCTTTGTGATCAGTGTTATAAATGGTTTAAAGTTTAAACACTTTTAAGACAGTCAAGAGTCTGTTAAATCCATGGTCAGTACGTGCTTTGGCGTAGGTACAAAATGTAATTGACTTGATAGGTAAATACTTAAGGGAAATCATTTTTTGAAACTGCAGTTTTCTTAGGACTCCTGTAAAAATGGTAAAATATGAAAAAAATTACATTTTCATGAAACCTATTGCAATTATTTAAATGTATAATTTCTTAAATAAGGGTGCAGGAAACTTAAATTATTTTATCATTTATTATAAATATATACATATTCTTTACTCTATGTTTATGAGTTATGTTGGAGCTGGACTTTGGTGATAGGCAGTGTACATGTGATCTGCAACAGTGTCTTCCTGCGGAGCAGTAGCGCGGGCTTTGGGTGATTGACAGATTCATGATCAAATCATTTTTTTATTCTTATCAAATCTTTCAGTCGGTTTTATTTAGTTAAGTTGTACCTTGAGAGAAAATTACAATAATTATTGTACAGTTGTTGGGCTGGACAATATTTTGCCCTACCCTAGAAAATACTGAAATTGCGCTTCTGATTCCAATTCCTTATTAATTCTTATTATTAACTAATAGTAGCTAATAAAATTAAAGATAGCAAATTTATAGATTTAGCAATATATTATTTTTCAAGGGAGCGGTGACTTTAAAAAGTTTGAGAACCATTAAAAAATTAGGTAATCCGGACGAGTTTTACTATGTAAAATATACACTTTTTATAATTATTATTTAAACGAAGACATTTGGCGTACAACGCGCAATGCGCCAGTATATAACTACAACACACTTATACAAATATTCAATATTTGATATAAAATCGTGTTGTTTTACATTTATTATCGATCTTTACCGAATAATTTGGTGAAAATAGTTTTCGATTTACCATCAAAATGATGCGAGCAATAATAAGATTCGTTTTCGTGAGTATTGTTTTATATTGTAATAACAAATTTATTCCATCGTATTATGCTCTCGCCAATACACAGCCTATACTTACTGTAAACAATTTATACGACCCATTGAACGGACGTCCAATAGTAGTTAAAGCTGGTAGAGGTAATGAATACCGTACATTCGAAGACCGGAAATCGGCATTGAACAACGCCGCCGTACGATTTTTATCAAACACAAATAACAACGTTAGTGGTTTACCGCGTGAGCTAAACGATTACTACTACGACGACCTAACGCGTTCCGATCAAATTACCAAAGACATATACAACGACGTTCTACTGCTTTTGACGCACAAAATGCGAACGTGGTTGGAAGAAAGAGACCCGGGGGTGTTTGCAATAGCTTTGATTTCCAACTACCTGGGATACGACCGGGAGACGGTGAATTTAATAGATATCGCGTTTACGGAACTGCTGTACCGACAACGGAGAGTAGAGTACAATATGAGTATAAGTAATTTAGCCAATGTGTACTTTTACTCGTGCGACATAGAGCACATGCTCACGCACGACGGAAACGACGCGGCGAACATTACGGAAAAATTCAAATTGTTATTGAGTAGACTGCAGCTGAGATACGACGACGACGACGACGACGATTTTAATAATGATTTCGACGAAGTCCGAGTGATAAGCGATCTGAAATCGCACGTGAATTCCATCAGAGAACCCGTGATTCCATCGTTCAGCGTCACTATTCCGTTGATGAAGAACAGAATGTTCGTAGACCGGTCCGACAACGATAACGTTAACAAATTAAGAGCGCGTTTTTCGAGAGTGTACGACGTTGAATCTTGCGACAAAGAAACGGACGAAATCCTAGTGGTCGAGAATCACTTGAAATTGATCGGGAAAATAACACCGGACGTATTCGGATTTGTGTACAACCATTTCGAGTTGATAACCGAGTTGGGAGGACGACATCGGCTCGACGGAACGGACGACAGATTTACCATCGGACGTTTTTCCGGATTCTTGACCGAGTTTATGGATTTCTTCGTAAACAGGTATTTTGAGTTTAATCGCAGTACAGACCGGGAGCTTTTAGACGCAATGCGTCCTTTAATCGACTTTATAGACTCGGACTCGGCTCATTCGAACCTAGGATTATCCGTTCTAGATTATTCAGCCGAAGGATATTTTGAATACATGTGGACACTGATGGATAATGCTCTCGATAAATTATTAGCCGTGTTCGGAGATGAGAGTGCGGAGGAATGGAAACGGAACAGAACGTTAAGAATCGACTTTTCGAGTTCTTACCTCGAGAAAAACGTTTTATTGAAATTGATTAACGATAATACCGAAAGTGCATTCGACATATTAAGTACTTTTGAAATGCATTTTGTTAAAAAAAATGATTTAAATTTTTCATATGCGCTTGGCCCATCAGACTGGCCTTTATGAATCTAATAATGTGTAAATATAGATACTTCAACGGTGTATTCCCAGTTCGCCGACACTCAATAGTTACAGTTTAGTTATAAAAAATATATAAATAATATAAAAAAATATAAAATAGTAAATTTATTACAGAATAAAAAATTCCAGTCACACAATATAAATAGTCATCATATTTTCCAATAAATCCCTGATTATAGTACAATAGTCATTAGGTA
>JAIPRM010011122.1:0-13165 GCA_025469315.1 Stegophylla sp. TES_Ste_2020
CCCCCCCCCCAAACATCCTTTTTTTTTTTTATTTAAAAAATCAAATCAAAATAATTCATACATTTTTACAGAGTACATTTTTCTTTATTTACCTACCTTCTTTAATATATAAACAAGAATTATGATAGAGATATAACAAGATACTAGGAATTATGAAAAACAAATTCAACTGATATACGTAAATTTCACAACCTTAAATACTTGAAAAAAATATCAAGCTAACACGATACAATTTTTAAATATAAGGTATGTTATTTTAATTATATAAACAAGAAGTTTATGCTACTGCATCTATGCAAAACGAGTTCAAATACCTATATTTGAATTTGATTACAGCTACCTAGGTACTGTAAACGTGAACAGTACAAATATATCATTAAAAATAATAATATTAAATTATTTTCAATAAATGTTATACCTTCTTAACAACAGTATTATTCAGTAAATTGTATACGGTCAATGCCCGAGTACTAAAATTACAATAATCATCCCCTTGTAAATCCATGCACACCACATTCGACCTGTACACAGTACCTACAGTGAAATCGTTCAGTTACCATAAATTTGACTTCAACCTTTTGTACGCAAATAATAATATACGATAAGTCGAATCGGCGTATCGCAATAAAATAGACCGACCCCACACTTATATTTGCATTCAAAACATACTTATGCTAAGACGAACACGACTTATCGTGTCGTTGAATTAGTCCACTCGATTTGAAATATCATTGTAGTTTATAAGGTAATCGACTTTATTTTAATATCCATTTTAATTCATTTGGGTAAAAATCATATCCCCTTTTCTCATATCTACACTCGTCTAAATTCCATAACAATATAATACCTGAGGATTCGTAACCACACAAAGCATCCGTTCAGTAATCGTAAAAAACGAACCCAGATTACATAATGTTTTTTTTTTTATATACACACCTGTAAATTGTGGTCTTCTCTTGAACATACGTTTTTTAGAGTAACGAAAGAGAAAGTAATTTGTTTGATGTTTCTAATAACCAATGATAAATTTATTTTTACTGAAATTTGAATAATACAGTTAATCATTTCAGATAATAAAATTTCCCGTGATTAACAATTTTAATTATTTCCATTTTTTTTTTTAATTATCTCTATTATTTAGTGACAATGAATATTTAAAATTACGTTTATTCATAAGTACCTTATTATCTGTAAAAAGTTTTTCGTCGTTTTAATTATAATATTATAATACTGGCATTCCCAGTACATTGTTTTTAACAAAACGATTGACAGCCATTTATGTGTAGATGCATAAATAATGATAAGTCGGTTAGCATAAGTAATATTTCTTGGGATAATAAATCGTTCGAATAACATAAAATTTTCAAAACACCAAATATAATAATACAATACGAGTATGTAACGAAGATGGGGAGTTATAAATCATTTTAACATGGATGGAATGCATTCAAAACCATACAAATCCCATAGATTAACATAGAAGATCTTAGAAGACGTATAACAAATAAACTATATAAACACAACAGTAATGTCTGTATTCTGTATAGTACGGGGAATCATCTACACCGATACTTGCGTGAGTGACAACTGAACGAGCAGAGTGAATGAGAGAGAGAAAGCATACAAACGCGTTGATTGACACTGATTGGTACTCGTAACGTTGTATAATCGTTGTAAGAATGTACAAAGTGCCAGCCAACAATTAATACTCATGATCACTCGTCGTAGTTCGCATTCATCTTCATTCGTCGTGGCCAACACCTCTCCAGCAGATCTACATCTCCATATTATATGCGTTTTCTTCGATGAATAATGAATTCATATATCCAAACTAACGCACAACTTGTGAGCCATTCAAAAATTTAGCACACAATAATGTAAAAAGTATATTGATATAATATAAATTACGTAAAATATTATAATAATTATGAATACTTGACGAATCGAACATTAATAGCATATCATTATTTTTTTTTTTTTTTTTTCATAAGTCCCAAATTCATTAAAATTTTCTGCACAGATACTTCACCCCTATAAAAATATAATATTCTCACGACCACAAATTACTTTAGGTGCAGTGTCACCTATATATAACGAGTTGTTCGAATTTTAAATTTTGAATAAAGTGAAGAAACTTTACAATGTTTTTACTCGCAGATCAGTAGTTTTCTAATTATTCGATTTTGAAAGTTCAATATTTTCGGTTATTATATTATTAAATACCTACTATTTCAACGATATTTAACGCTGAAATTGTGACGTATTGGTTAAGGCATCAGATTTAAATTTGACGGTACCGTTTTCGAAACTTACTCAGTAAACTAGATGTTTTGTACCTTTTTTCAACCGTGACTGACTAGAGGTAACACTATAAACATTAGTACAAATTATATTATGGCGAATTAATGTTAATTTAAGATAATTAGAGCCACTTTAATTTATTTTATTATGACGTTTATATTTTATTTTAATTTGAAAATATTTACGGAATATTCATTTGGTGTAGGGAAATATATAAAAAAATCAATTTTCGTTTTTCGTGAATGATTTAGATATGTAACAAAATTATTTTTAGTTCAACATTTAAGCTCAATGCATGTATATTAGTATAATATGCAATATAAGTGTACAATCACACAAATATGAATACATTTTGTTACTCCGGTCAAATTTCGACCACTTGGTTACACTAGCGCTTGTTATTAGGTGTCTTACAACACAAATTTGATCATTTACACGAATAACGAGTTGCACATGACTTATCCTCTTATTAAATAACAATTTTTAAATACATTGAAAATAACTGTTATTGTTTATTTGTTCATTAAATGAAGATTCATTCAGAATCGTTTTATGAAAGAAATTATTTATTGTTCCTATAAAATTCAACTTATCGGCCAAGAGAATCCCACAAGAGGTGCGAAGAACACCCCAAGGTACGGAATATATACTTTTTAAACGTTAGTTTTAAAATCGCAGCAGATAACTGATATCTTGTCACTGCCCCCATCTACTCCGTCCAACAGTCAAGACATAAACATTTCTTTCATACTTTATTTATTTTTTTATCTGTATAAAAATAATATCACCTTAATCACCGGTTTCAAAAATGAACAAACAAAGTTCATTATTTACAGTAGGTCCTAAGCTCATCCGAATTTCACATCAATAATATATTTAATTTGTTAAAATATTCAGTAGAGTTGTCCGAGACCGCACATATATAGGGGAGAATGTCTTTTTATCTATAGTATAATTAACTACAAGTTATAAGAAAATAATACTATTCGCGACAAGGTCTGTACTATTAATTTCTAGACTTTAAGAGAAAAAGCTCGACAATGGTAGATAAAAATCGATACTAAAATAAATAACCAGCCGTAATTATTCCACAATATGAAATAAATAAAATTATAAAGGAAGTAGCTATATGTAGTGTATACACAATATAGGGTTGCTCTTTCAAAATGAATCATTAACGGATTCATACGGAATTTTATACAGTGGCTTACATTATTAAAAAATCAACCAGTTGAGCACGTAATATGTATATACCTATATCTACGTATGTACCTGTGTGAGTATTTAAGAATAGCATGTAAGAAAACTGAACTATGACCTTTGGAGAACGGACCTTAGTAAAATCCTAGTGGGTTCCTGTATTAATACTGTTTATATAACGCACAGTGCCGATTACAACATATTATTATTCACTCCCGATTGTCCGAATGTATATATTATGACGAGTACAAACGCGTAAAGAAAACATAATATGCGCACTTGAGTTTAATAAATTAACAACAATTTTCAACAATAGACTTGACGTTTACTGCTTAATCTAGTCGGCATTCTATCTAGTCAACTTTCCGAGGTCTAACTATCAAATAAGAACATATTATTACAGTACACAATGTTGCTCAAGTGATAATTAACGGTTCATTGATAATATCGTTACATTTATATTACCGGGTGCACAATGTGACATTTATGTGCTTTGATATTTTCAAGGCCACAGTGTGTAGTGCCTGATATCCATTCTCGAAATTATTGCGTATCTTGAATCGGCGTGCCAAAATATAATATTATACCAGTGAAATAATCGTTAAAACAATTACAATAATAATATTACAGTACATATACCTTAAATCGGATCCACGTCAAAATTTCTCCACAATAATGTCGTGGGAAAAAAATATCACGGGTGAAAATGTCACACTTTTTTTTTATAAAATACTTAATTTCAATATTTCTATTTTATTTAAAAATTTAATCTACAATACGAGTTATTAAATAGGTAATTTAATTTTAGATTCTGAACGAAGTGAAAAAGCTAGTGTTTTTACAATGATGTTTATTTATTTTTTTTTTTTCTGTGTACAACTTTTCGTACTTTTCGTATAAAAATACTTGTCCAAAAGTTACAATCAATAACTTTTTGAAACCCGATTCGCCTCTAGATTGTACTTTAGAGAGGTTTGAATTTCTCAATTCTTCAATGTTTTTTTTTGGAAAAAACTACCCAAAATTTGACAAAAACGACTCGAAAACCATCATTTTTCGATCCGAATTTTATGAAAATTTAAACATTGATAGAAAATCCTATAAAAAAGATTTTGGCGCAAGAAAATTTTGAAAATGTCAAATAAATTTTGGACATTTTTCTTACATTTTTTTTTTATATTATTAACTTCCCTCGTTCAGAGTCGTTTTATTGAAGAAATGATTTATTGTTTTTTTTAAATTTAATACGCCCGTCAAGAGAATACCACCCGTCGTGCGAAGTGCACCCATCGTGCGAAGTATGTCCGGTTTTTTTTTTATTATTATTATTATTATTATTAAATTATTTATTAAATCTATTTATGTATTAGTGTGTACAATTTTCATCAACTTTACACAATAGATGGGATAAATAATTGGTTGAATTCTATGAGATGGAAAAAAAGCATGGTAATCTATATGAAATTCCTGGTCAGTGTATTAAATAACTACATAACTTTTTTTTTTTTAATTTTGTTGGTGCTAAATGATTTCTGAAAAAAAATTAATAGTTTTCATGCTAATCAAAAAATATTGGGACTACTCGTTTGTACGTTAAATTCTCATTCAATTTGTCATACGACATCATTTTTACAAGTTTTGCAACCATGAAGGTTGATGGTGATGAAAATGAAAAGATAGTGTGACACAACTTTTTAGAATCGAATGTTACAAGGTATTACAGCAATATAGTATTTTAATATTAAAATGTGGATTTGAAATAATGACAATTTTTTTTTTATTTTCGTCTTTAAAAAAATTAAATCTTTTAGTTATTATACAAAATAACTATCCCCACTATAAAAATTTATCGAATTAACGGTAACTATTTTATGTTATATGATTTTGATGTACTCGACTTTGTTGAACACGTTGCGGCTGATTTGACGTGTTTACAAAAGTTTCATGCTTGTGCAGGCACGCGTACAGGGAGAGGGGAATTCTAACCCACCCTGAAATTTTTTCAAAAGTTCATTATACATTACCTAATTAGTTTTTTTACTATAATGTTATAATAGTTAAAACACAGGTATTGTACTAAGTCACTAAGACTGCAGAGAAGATTTTTTAATCGCAACGTTGTTCAGTTATTACAATATGTATGTATAATACTATTTTATTACAATCCCCCCTACCCCCGAGAGTTTTTTTTTTGTGTATGTGCCTGTACTCGTGATATCTTCGTGTACGGCTTGCGTTGGCAAATAACACGTCAATAGACATAATAATATATATTTCGGAAACGCGCACACGTGATTGGTGGCGGCGGCGACGCGCAGCGTTTTCGGTCTTGACAGTCCGTTATGGAAGTGAAATAAAAAAAAAATAAAAATAAAAACCGTCATAAACACCGTGAATCGACACACTTCGAAGATAATATTATAAAGACACACACACAAGTGTAGTGTATATAGAAAGCAGTTTTGAAAGATTGAGACGCGGATAATAGCGTTACGAGGGCACTCCGATGAATCGAAATTGATAAGCTGAGAACCTGCGGGCTGCCTGCCTCTCACCCACAACACACAGAGTTGTGCTCGTGTGTGTGTGTGTGTTTTTTTTTATTATTAACAATGCGCCAAATTAATACGTAGCTCGTTTGGCCTCCTTACAAATAACACACGCGCACACACACACACACACACTCGACCTGTGCGGGGCGGTCGGATTAAAAAGGATAAAAAATACACTCGGTCACGAAAACATCGCAAGAGAGACGCGCGCGCACCTCGACAGTATAGACGTAGGTACTTTTTTCTCTTTCTCAGTCTGCGCTCGCAGCGAAGGGAATACTGCACCGTACACAAGAGCAAACGGGTGGGTCTTGTACACGCATAAATCCACTACAGTAACCTGTATTTTTTTTATTTTTTTTGTGATAGATCGCCGATGTGCGCGACAATGAACATATTTTCTACAAAATCGATTCGTGCACACAACATTTCCTCGTTGTGTTCCCGCGACAGAGACCACAGCGCTACGGATATTGAAGTCCGCTGAAAATGTTTAATGTAAGAAGGCCCTTTTGAGCAGTGCCCATATTATAGATTCCCAATTTCATCACCCAGATTTCTGCTCCATAATATGTAACACTTGGTCTTATTGAGGTAGTATGTAATGTGAAACACTTGTCCAAGTCTCTATCAGAAACTTTTTGAAACTGGATTTGTCTCTAGTTGGTACATTAAAGAAGTAATTTTTTGAATTTCTTAATTCTTCAATTGTTTTTTGGGGAAAAACTACCCAAAATTTTACAAAAAAACACTCGTAAACAATCTATTTTTGATTCAAACTTTATGAAAAGTTAAACATAGACAAACGATAATAACAGGGCTAATATGTGTTTATTTGATTGATTTAGCCCCCCTCAAAAAGGTATTAACCTTATGCGATTCTCGAAAATTCCGAGGTGGGGGCTTTGAGTAGTTTTGAGGAGCTTAGCCCCTCCGGTCCCCTCTAATCGCACCTATGCTGGTTACGCTTACGAGCTAATTACATTTCGTAATATTCGTTATCGCCCGGGTGGTCTCACGATCCCCGAGCGCACCACACAACGACGTTCCAGCCGGGCAAACCGAACCGAAGTCCCGGAGACCCGTGCGTGGGCTATACGGCTACGACGACGCGGGTCCGCATCAATCCGTCCGGTGGTCGGGACTACGGCTCCAACGCCCGCGCGCGCGCACACGATACGCGGCGGACTCACGGCCGCGACGGCGACGACGTGCCGCGGAAAGTCGCCCGCTGAGAGCCCGTCCGTGCAAGCAGCGCGTTATCAGATCGGCGCGCGTGCGTTTAGACACGAATTTAATAATTGAACCATCAAACGCGTGCGCACACACACACACACACTACACAACAATATAATAATATAATATAATATATTAATATTATACTTGGACCTTCGGACTGTCAATACGTCTGGCGGCGGCGAACGGGTGGACACGCGTCCCCGTCAATCGGCGTGCGCGCATAACTGCTGCAAAACGAAACAAATCGCACGCGCGGGTAGATCGACCGACGCGATATAAACGATAAAATAGTAATAACGACGACAACGACGTAATTATTGTTATTATTATTATTATTATTATTATTATTATTATTATTATTATTATTATAGTGTAGACGATGGAAGTTTCGCCCGGCGACAAGTCGGCGTCACGACGATAGCCGCTCCCCACCGCGCCGCCTCGTGATAGGACGCGCGTCACGACGGCGAAAGCCAGTTAGAACGGCATAATCGATCATAGGTGGATTTCGAGAGACTTTGGTACGAGGGGCACACAAGCCCCCCCCCCTCGCTTCGAAAATCAGCCACTCTCTCAGATTAATTCTTAATCTTTTTTTCTTTCAATAAATTACTTACAGTTATTGAAATACTTCTGCTATCGCATGACTTTTACAAACCGAGCAGTAAATGACTGCGTACTATGAACGTGTGAAGTTTTTCTCAAAAACCGCTCCGAAAGTTTCTTTAGAATTTCGTAACCCGGAGTTAAGAAATTCTTCAGTGATTTCCAAGAACATTGACGTTTTTTTGGTTATTCTAGGGCACCTTAAAATATTTATAGTTTATAGTCATTGTTACCATGTGGTACACGATCAAAAATGTATTAGCAAAAAGTCAATGAGTATCAAATATTAATAATAAGTACAATTATTAACAAGAAATAAGAGTACACGAAAGATGCGCAGTGTTAATATATAATTGATGATGGTATTGTAAATTCAATGGTAAGTAGTATATTATACTTAAGCTCACAAGAAATTTAACCTAACCTGAATAACGAAAGTCTTGGTTTTCACTGCATGCACTATTATTTTATTCAACACTGCTGACTGCGGTAAATTATAAAATAACCAGCTGGTGATATTGTAAATTTTAATCAATTAATGATTTTATATTGTAAAAATTCATAACAGTCCCAGTAACATCTTATGATAAGGAAAAAGGTGTTAAAAAATAATAATCATCGGGCAATTTGAAGTATTATTTATTTATTTTATTTATTTATTGAATAAACGCCCGTAGGCTCAAGTACAATACAATATATATATATATTATAATTAACAGTGGATTAAACAACAAATTGATAAAAATTAAAAATGACAAATAGAAAGAAAAAAACAAAACAATTAAGTACAATATAAAATATAAAAATAACATAACACATAAGTATAATGAATAGGTAAATAAAGAAAAATAAAATTTAGCAAATAATTTTAATGAATTAAGTTAAACAGTACATAAATATCTTATAAAAACAAATCAACATTATTACGCCTGTTACATACACGAGATTATTGTCTATCTATACCTCAAATTTCATTAAGTTTGTATAAAAAAAAAAAAACAATTTTAAAGACATTTTTATCAAATTTTGAATACAAAATTTAGGGGTAAATAATGAGAATTTTTTTTTAAAAAAATAACTTCCCAAAAAAACTATCTGAATGCAGATTCTGGTTCAAAAAAATTCTAATCGAAACTTTTGGATGAGTATTTCTATATGAAAACGTCTATAAACGTCTTCGCTCCTTGAGTGGGACGCTCTTGGTGGATGTATTGAATTTTAAAAAAACGATACGTCATTTCTTCAAAAAGAAAATCTTCTCTGAGCGGAACTTCAATAAATATGCAATAATAATGATCAGTATGTTGAACCTATTGTTTATTAAACTTATGTTTAACTTTTTTGATAACAGAATAAGCCGTGTCCAATTTCTTTTTTGTTTTCTATAGGTACTCAGAAATTAAAAAAAAAAGCAAGACAAAAACACACAGATTTGTAAAACCAAAATAAATAAATAAACATCATTGGAAAAACACTATCTTCTTCGCTCCATTCAGAATCTAAAAAAAATATCTTAATACATTATACATCAAAATTTTATTATTTTATACTACCAATATTTGTTTATCGCTCAGTTTTCGTCATAAAAATAACTAAAATAAATTTAATTTATGTTTCACTTTGGTTAGTTAGGTACAATGGTAATTTGTACCACACTAATATCACCGAAATTTCGCAGCCACTCTAATTTGAGGAGTACCTTTACTGTGTATACTATATAGCAGGGGTCACCAAATGGCGGAACAAATTTTATCCAACTAGCAGACAATAAAAGAAAAAAGTAGTCACATAATGTAATAAAGTGTTGTAATTTATTATTTTTTCACATGGGTGAATACTCTTGATAATTTGATGTAAATTATACCATATCAAGAAAAACACTTGAGGATACTACTTGTCGTTGAAAAGAAAATATTGAGAGTAATTTAAATCGCTTTTTTTCAATATAATTACCAGTTTCATACAGATACTATTTATGTATAAACAAATATATATGTATGTGTGTGTGTGTCTATTGTCTATTATAGTAAGTTATATTAAGTCAGTGGGCCTCGACAATGCACAAAACTGGTGGGCCACATGACCAAAAAGGTTGGGAACCACTGGAGTATAGTAATGATGTGTTATTATTTTCTTTAGCACTGGGATACGCGGTTAAAACAGAGCCGTAGCGCTGCGTATGTGTGTGTGTGTGTGTGTGTGTGTGTGTGTGTGTGCGCGCGCGCGCGCGCGCGTTAATATAATGACCCGAAATCATAATTAATAGACCTGCCTACAGGGAATCACGTGTGATTTCAATTTAAACATTCAAAACAATAATTTTCGTTAACGAAAAAAAATGACTTTCAATCAGTACGCTATTATTTAAACTAGAATTATTTTCAATTTACATATATTTAGATTTATAAAATCGTAGTGTTTCTCTTTGCGATTTGAAGCATACATTTTTCGTCAATATTGAACTGCAGTTTTTTTTTTTTTTAATTCAATTTAAACCATCGTGTAAAATTATGATTTATGCAACACGATTTGATCTTGTATAAGTATAACGGAAAACGATAGAAAAAATATCAAAACAAATGCCAATTTTCGGGTGAACCGTATTCGTTAAATCTAACTTCCGAATTGATAACAGCGTAAACGGTGCTGGTCAGCAAAGGTTTATGGCCACACTGAAGAAAGCTGGTTAAAATATTAATCCGACGCTTAATTTCTATATTCTCTTCATACTTTTTTGTCTCCGACATTCGAATATCACGTCATTGTAGTGAATATTACTCGATAACTACTATAACCTATTGAACGTTATTCAATGCATATACCTCTACCTAGTTTCCCCTACGGTTTTTGGCTCGGTGAATCGATAATTTTGTATTTCATCGTCTCAACCCGGAAAAGAATCTCATTATAGAAAATAATGCACATAATAATTGAAATCACCGCACAATATTCTATAGGCGTTACGCACCGTCACGTTAGATCGGATGTTCACACGTTATCAAAAGCTCGTGTATACCTACATCGATATAACAGTGTATCTGTATGTGCACGCATAACAATAATAATATTTTTACCATTCAAAATGTGTTCGACATAACAAAGTATAACCTATTTGCTCGAGATTTATGTGTCGTCGACACGAGCTGCTGTTGTAGCTATGCACAGTGAAGGGCCTCCACAGTTGCGATTGCGCGCGGGATGGTTTTTATCCGATAAATAAATGCTCAATAAATTGCATTTATCCATATCTCTGAAATTTTCTCCGCAACACTATAGGTACTGGCCGCTATCTATCAATCGTTAGGTCCTCCGCGAACCGGTTTTAATAACTTTACCGCCACTATTTCGCAACGTCTTTGTTCGTCACACAGTCTCATTTGTAGTTAGAGGTACAGTTGTGTGTACACTATACCGAACTATTTTATTTTCACTATACTAATACAAAATATAAATAGCGAACGCCGTTTCATAGAACTGTGGTGATCCATCCTTCTCGATGAAGTTTCTTCAGTCACATCGGTCATTTACTGGCGTAGGTACCGCACACAGTACATCATTACACCGCAGTAAGTAGATATAATGTACCTTACAGTCTCATTCGCGATATCTTTTGTACAATAATAATAATAATAATAATCACATAACATATCGTCTCACACACGTTATTAATCCTTAAATATTATATAATAACTGCTTCAGTTTTACTACGTATTAAATTTATTTCAAGAATATAGAAAATAGGCCGGACGTACTTCGCACCATGGGTACTCTTCGCTTTTCAGATGTGACTTAATAGGTGCGTTAAATTTTATAAAAACGATAAATCATTTCTTAAATAAAACGATTCTGCGTAGAGCTTCAGTTTATACAGAACAATTTTACTTTGTCCAGCCAGAATTGAATTTGGTCAATCTACTACTAAATGTACGCCGCGAATATTACGAAACGCGCATACTATAATATACAAACCTACACAATATAGTGTCTCATCGTGTGAAAGCGACTTTAACACGCGCGACCGTTTGCTCCCGCAGCGACGGCCAATGGAAATCTTAACGGCGGCGGTCACGTTGTAATATTATTATTATTATTATTATTATTATTATTATTATTATTATTATTATTACATGTTAATTGCGTGCGGACTGGCGCGCGCCGACACAATGACCGCCGAAGAGATTCTCACTGCGGTCCTAATTCGTAGGCACGCGAAACCGTCACGACGAGGGCGACTGCGGAAGATCGAGTAAACATAATATATAATACGTACCTATATAATATATATATATATATATAGATGTAACAGATGCGGTACGTCGTCACCACGACACGGACTAGCGGCTGCAAGAGAAGAAAAATATATACAGGTATTCGCGTTGAAAGAAGAATGGTAAAAAAAACCTTATAAAAGAAACGAGAAAAATCACATTTTTACGGAACGTGCCGAGTTCGCCTGTTATTATATATATTTATATACATATCCATAAGTTTTATTATAGTGTTCGCAATAATAATTATCGTTGATTGCACTACGTAATCCTTGTATGCGATATAGTCCATACGCTCTATGAAATACATGATCAATAATATTAATTATTATGTTACAGATAGATCGTGATAACCGTGCGCAATATCAAAATCTATTTTCGTTCGAATCGATGACGTTGTTACGAAAACTGTGAGGACTACAGTTATAAGTTTATAACAATGTAATAATTAGGTCCCGGACGTTGATGATCTAAAAATCTAATAAAAACGTAATAATGACCTAAAAAAAACCCTGAAACTATTCAAACACACACACGAGAAAATCTTAAAAATTAATATTAATGAATTGAAAACGATAAAAAAATACCTTAAAATGTATAAAAGAAATTATTTTTCATTTTCATTTAATAAAACAATTATAAAAAAGCCGGACGGACATACTTCGCACGATGGGTGTACTTCGCACGACGGGTGGTATTCTCTTGACGGGCGTATTAAATTTTTAAAAAACGATGAATAATTTCTTCAGTAAAACGATTCTGAACGAAGGAAGTTAATAATATAAGAAAAATAAATGTCCAAAATATTTTTTCACATTTTCAAAATTTTCTTGCGCCAAAATCTTTTTTATATTATTTTCTATCTATGTTTGAATTTTCATAAAATTCGGATCAAAAAATGATGGTTTTCGAGTCGTTTTTGTCAAATTTTGGGTAGTTTTTTCCAAAAAAACATTGAAGAATTGAGAAATGACCGCTCTAAAGTACAATCTAGAGGCG
>JAIPRM010011123.1:0-13164 GCA_025469315.1 Stegophylla sp. TES_Ste_2020
GACATATGTGTCTAATTGATCTGAAAAAATCTCGAAAATCGTAAGTCAACTTTGTTTTTTATACTCGTTTGAAGTTAGAATTTCTACTGAATTCGTTAGTTTTACTTAAAATTACGCACTTTAACGTTCATATAAGAAAATTGGCTTAACCGATTGTTTTGAAATTTGGTGTCCAGATTGAAAATTTTATTGCGAATATTTTGGTGTAATAAAATTTCTTACGGACGAATAATTAAACGAATAACAATAGTTTTCTATCTGTTTTATTCTATTTTGATAATTCAATATTTTCGATTATTATATTAAATACCTACTATTTCACCTACAAGATTAAATAATGTTTGTGGCCCAGTGGAAATGATGTAGGCTTTGATGCGTGCAATACCGGGTTCGATTCCCGCCGCCCGGCACTTCGATTTTTGCATTTTTTTTTCGAACATTTTTTTTTTCTTATATTATTAACTTCCTTCGTTCAGAATCGTTTTACTGAAGAAATGATTTATCGTTTCTTTAAAATATAATACGCCCGTCAAGAGAATACCACCTGTCGTGCGAAGTATGTCCGCTTTTTTTTTTTCATGTCTTTGCATAGGTATTTGAACAAAAATGCATATTAACTGCATAAATGTTGTATATTCTATTATATTCAATTAAATAGTTTATAAAAAAAAGCATATTTTCCCATTTTTACTTAATTTTTTGACAACGTTTTCTTGTTTTTGGAAAAAGTACCTACCTATTGAGAATTTTGAAAAATTAGTCTTTAAAATTTAAAGTACTGCCTGAGTAGGATTTCGAATCTAACATTTTGTACCGATAAATGCATTACTGTATGAAACTTTTGGACCAGTATTTCTACACAAAAAAGTGTTTTCATGGAGAAAAAAGTAGGCTTTCAATATATAAGCAGTTGTAGGCATAGATAATATTAATATCTATGGTTGTAGACATGATCATCAGTTTATTTACTGGTTGAACTTATCATAATATGTTGATGATATAAAAAAATTATTTTCAATTACAGTTTTAATAAAAATTATACAATCTACACAACATTTCAAAATGTTTGAAATAATTATTTCATTTATACATATTATAATTTAGCTTGTAGTAATTTAGACTAATATGAACACACGGTGAATGGGAGGAGCTATAGCCCTCTTAATCCCCTCCCCCCTTGGCTATGCGCTTGCCAACAGTTATATTGTTCTAGCAATTTTCTTTAATTAAAACCATAAAAATCGTAGAGTTATTTTTCAAAAACTACGATTTAGCCAAAATGTGGCACCTCCAGCTGCAGTTTTCATTGCGACGCGTCCGACTGCAACGATTATGTGTCGACGTCATTTCGGTACAATATATTGGTAAAAAATCCATATTTATTTTTTGTTTTCTTCGGACAAAAACTGAGCCATTATATTCTCTTCGCGTAATGTGTAATATAGGCGATTGGAATATATTGTACGCTTCACCTGACCTGAAAATATTGAGCAACTAACCATAAGATATATTATGGTGTGCAAACAAAAATCAAACTCTTTTACAGTCGTAAAATATAAAATATCGGTTTCAAAAATAAATGAAAACACTATGATTCCTGTACAATGAGAACTCTTCCCGTGAATAAAGAAGAATGCTTCTGACACATTTATTACTGGTGACCTGAATATTCCAAAAACCATCTTTGCTTTCTATAGCATAATAATAATAGCATTTTCGCTATTGCCTTAAAATGAAAAAAAAAAGAATGTAAAGTTTAGGACTACTGTAAAAGATTAAAACACTGATCAACGTGTGTATTTACTTTTTATTGTACATTTGTACTCAAATATACCAACACAAAAACTCAACTTTAATACTTGAGTATTTGTAATAGAAAATAATTATTTATGTCTGTACATAATATTGTGCTTACCGACTGAATTATTTTATGTTACAGTGATCATGACATCCAATCCGAGTAACGAAGCCGAACTACAGTTATACAGGGTAATGCAGAGGGCAAGTCTGTTAGCATATTACGACACACTACTTGAAATGGGTAAGAATAAATTAAAATTATTAAAAAAAAAAAATGATGAATGATGATCTATCATTTTATAGATGCAGTATACATATTTTAATCCGTAATAATAATATTATTTATGAACAATCCACAATGGCTTGGTTACAAAAGAGTTTGGAATTTTGAGTAATTCGTAAAAAACAGTTCTAAAAGAAGTTATAGTAACGCATTGACGGTCTAAACAACTCTCGTGGTATAAAGCAGAAAAATATAATTAGGAATTCTCGAATTACTAAATTTCCGTATTTATTTAATAATTTAATAAATTTTCATAGTAATTTTCGATTGCGCGTATTTTTGTGCTTAATTTTAAAACTAATTAGATTTTTTTATAAGCATACTATAAAGTATATTTTATACAAATAATAATTTTAAATGGGCTTAATTTAATGCATATCATGAATAAAACATTAAAACAAGCATTTTTTTGTCTTTTTGAACATTAAATAAATAGTCATGAAGAAACAATGAAATATTGATGAAGTTTCCCCGCTCGCCGATCTGTTTAATCGAGTATTTTTCTCTGTTCCAACTCGTTTACATAAGTATTATTAAAACTAATGAAAAAATTTGATATTAAATTCCAAAGATAAAAAAAAAAAATAATAATAATTTCAAAATAATCTCGACCGATAAAAACACTTTTTTTTAAAAATTAATCAAGAAGTATTATATAGATACATGCATAGTTTTATGAATTTAATTTAAATTTTAGTATGTTTTTATTAAAAATATTATAACGTAGCTTGTTTTCCACATAAACTTATTTATCGATCTAAACAAAAGAAACGCAATTCCACACAAACCTCTAAAGTCTGAACAACACGGATAGCCTTTTATTGGAATTTCGATTAAATATTTAAAAGTAGGGTGTGGTTTTAATTAATATAAAATAAAGAAGGAAAAAAACAAATCATAATGTATTTTCGGAAAGTATTAATATTTATCATAAAAAAAAAATATATATATATAATATTTATGTATATATTATTATATTTTTTCACTATATATTTGAGTGTACACTTTAATGAACAGGCGGCGATGACTTGCAACAGCTTTGTGACGCCGGCGAAGAGGAGTTTCTCGAAATAATGGCCCTGGTCGGCATGGCGTCCAAGCCATTGCACGTCAGACGATTGCAGAAAGCTTTACACGAATGGGTCAGCAACCCGGGTGAGTGAATATTAATATTTTTATAATTTTCATCTGAATACTAATATCGCATCATAACAGATTAAAATAAAATAAAAATAACGCGTTCACTTACCGAAGCGTTTAATATAATATTTGTTACGTACGTTTCGTTATTCAATAATAAAATTTGCTGCGATATTATAATAAAAAAAATCGTCATAAAAACGTTTACTCTAAACCGTTATAAAAACGAATCAATCGAGTAGATTATGTGTACATACGTGTAAGACATAATATATACAAAAAAAAAAAAAAAACGTGCGTATGATTATTTCATAACAAATTTGATTGATCATCTTTCCGGGTAGAATGTATATACTATCTCCGAACAAACGATGGTTATTACGTTGGATTCGGTTCCGTTGACCAAATGTCGGTGGGTCATTAACTGTGGGCATATAATATTATATTAATCCTCCAGAAGTATGTAGGTCGAATTCTAATGAAACTAATAATAATAATAATAATAATATTCTCGAACGCGTGTTGTGAGAGAATGACAATGAACGAGGTTCCAAACAGCAGTAAAGAGCAGTTGGTGAGCCACCGGGTTTATTATTATTTTTTTTTTAACCCTTTTCTTAACCAGTCATTCCTTTTGTTGTTATTATTATGATTAGTACGGCGCGTTCCTCGATTCGGATGCGTACAACAGTATACATAATAATGTGAATTATATTATATGAACATCGTATATTATTATATGCATAGGTGTAAAGGAAATGCAATATTTACCATTGTATCGTGTTTTTAAGGCGCGAAGTTTTTTTTACAAATAATAATATGTATAATATATTGTTATAATACTATATACCTATACACGAAACCCACAACGCATCACGATTATTCGTAATATTCATTAGGTGGACAAAAAAATTGTCAAACCGAAATTCTTACGGCAAACTTCTTTTTTTTTTTTTAAAACCTTCTTGTACTATAAGACGTGTAGTATTATTCTGATTTTTGAATTAGACGTATTATTAAAAATCAATTACAATGATTATTGTCAACGTAACTAAATACGAATTTATAATTATTATTATGTTATTATGATATTGTCTTACTACAATGTTACCAATTAATGTTTTCATCAGTTCATACTTTGTATTTAATTTAATTAATTGTAATTAATTTTTTTTTTTTCATATTTTTGTCGCTACAAATTATCCACAACAAAATTGTAGATCAATTAATATTAAATAACATTAATTCATATAAATAACAATAAATACATTTTTGTCAATTATATTTTGATAGTAAATTATATTTTTTGATGCAATTTAAAATATACCTTCTTAACGAGTCCTTGAAATACATAAATACTATTGATATTTACTTTGAGATTAATAAAATAATGTAAATGTAAATGTGTGGTGAATACAATGTTTAATAACAGTGTATTCAGAAAATAGTTATAACACCTGCAATGAGTATTGTTCTAAAAAATTTAACTCTAAAGCTTTTCTTATAATTTATCAACATAAAAACAAAAAAAAATCTAAAGAAAATAATAATGGAAAAAGTAGACGGGATTATTGGACAATTTTTGTTGTGCGTTCACTCTGCCCACACAAAAGTCAGGGTGAACATTGAAAGGTCAATCCAAGAGGGGGAAACTTTTTCCAAGAGAAAAAAAAATTATATATGACTTTTTCCAAAAGCTTCTCCCATCCCTTTTCTGACGTACTGAACATTTTGTGGTGTAAATTTTCAACAGAATCACCTATATATATATATATTTGCGTATATGTGTGTGTGTGTGTGTGTGTGTGTGTGTGTTTGTGTGTGCATGTATGTATATATGCAATATATATATATATATTTATACGACAGTCTGCAGGTTTTTTGTACCCTTTTTTTTTTCTCTTTACAAGAGAAATCGCTCAGAGTGAGGGAGAGGGTGAAAATAAAAGGAAAAAAAAGCGGAGGAAAAAAGAACCGAATCATAAAACCTCTACCCAGTCCTACCTCTTGTTGTTTTGTGGAACAACGTCGTTGAATCGGAGGGAAAGAATGAAGGAGAGTGGAGAAGAGAAAGAGGGAGAGAGACAGACAGAAGCCAAAGACAGAGAAAGAGTGAGAGGGAGAGGCAGACAGAGAAACAGAGGGGAAAAAAGACGAAAAAGTTTGCTCGATCAATTTTTCTGTCGCAGCTGCAATGTGTTGAGGGGTTTTCAGATAACCCGACGGATAAAGTACATAATTCTGGGTTTGAGAGATTTTCATTTATGGAACCGTCAATAATTTGCATTAAGAAAACATTTTTAAATCATACGGGATTCAATAAAATAAAAATATTTATTTATTTTAAAACCTCAGTAAATATGTAATGCAAATTATGAAATATGTGCTAATCTTCGGTCTGTATATTAAAACGTTTTATATCCAACGTTATAAAACGTATAAAGGTTATGTCTTTAATTTTTTGTTTCAAGTAAAAACTACAAAAATGTATAATTTAATTCAAATCAAATTTAAATATTAAACCACATTAATTGAATATCAATAGTAGAAACAAAAAAAAAATAATAATTTTTCTAGTTTTACGAATATACAGGGTGTATCACGAAGATCTGACAATTTTACACAGGAATTGCATTAAAATATGTCAGATCTTCGTGATACACCCTGTATATATAGTAAAGTAATATACGTATTGATTAAAATAATATTTTCGCGTTATTTATTTCAGTGAACTGAATTTAATAAAAAAATACATAAATACCGATAATCATTATTTGTTCAATAGAAGTCATTTCCAGACATATATTCGATACGTTACTGTTATTTTTATTTTTTAGTTTAGATGTGGGTGAGTGCCAAGGGTCTTTCATTTTAAAGAAAGCATAATACACGAAATTTAAATCTATAGGACGTTACATCCTAGACGTAATAACAATCTGACAAATTGCGTTATCGTTATTTAAATTAAATCATTAAAATATATGTTACGAGCAAAGTAGGAAATCCGGGCACTGTGCACAATGTCCGAACATTTTGGGCAATGTAAGAATGATCATTTTAATACTCAAATACATTGACCGGGCATTGTACTAGATTGTCCGGGCAAAGTTTACCATGCCCAGATTCGAGTGGGCAAAATGAATTAAATACCGCACTGCACACATTTTCGGCGCACCTGAATTGCTTCCCAAATCCAGGTAGTTTTCACCTTTTCTACTCGAATTGCTCCGAGGGATATTTTTAATTTGCGGAACGAAGAGGAGTCGACCAAACACCCGGTGAATTAACCTACGCTGGCGGAATCTACAGTGTCCAAATCTAATTGGACACTGTAGGTATACAAAGCTCGGGCAACATTAAATTATTCCAACTTTGCCTTTGAAAATCGGCCATTGTGTACAATGCCCGACTTCCTAATTTGCCTGTAACATAATATATTATAATGGGTTCATTTAAATAATGATAATATATCGATTTACGAATGAACACCCTTTTTGGAAATGTTACATTTCGGTCACAATTACTTTAAACGTTGGCAATCATATAGATTAAAACACAAACTGCTCTGAATATACATAGGTTCGTTAAAGTATATTATTACAGTGTGAGGCCTAAATTTGAATTACCTATTCAATGTATAATTATTAAATTATTTTAATTTAATAATTATAATTACATTATTCAATGTATTAATTATAATTTATATAAGCTAATATAAATATACAAACAGCTAATCCAAGGGATGTCACACCAGTATGTTGTACCCAAAATAGTGAAAAAAGTAACCAAAGTTTTTAAAAAAGTAACCTTATTTTTTAATTTAAATTGTATTATTTAATATACACATTTAAATACATTTCAGATCGGATATTTTTGGCTAAAATAAATTGTGGAAGGAATATTTTCTGTTAAAATACATTTTGAATTGAATATTTTCATCTAAAATTCGGTTCTAACTATTTTTAAATAAAATACGATCGAATCGACTTTAAAATAGAATACTGAATAATTAGAAAACTATTGATACATGTGGATTTTAATTCACATTATAATATTCAACGTCGAAAAATACGATGAAAAATAAGATGACGATAAAAAAAACATCAACCTTCATTAACGGTTATTCATAAACGGAAATATATTAATATATTTTTGTCCGTACTCTCTCCGATTTTTAGATTCTGAGCGAAGTCAAGAAGCTAGTGTTTTTACAATGATGTTTATTTTTTTCTATGTACAACTTTTCGTATAGAAATACTTGTCCAAAAGTTTCAATCAATAACTTTTTGAAACCGGATTTGCCTCTAGATTGTACTTTAAAGAGGTTATTTTTTGAATTTCTAATTTTTTTACCCAAAATTTGACAAAAACGACTCGGGAACCATCATTTTTTGATCCGAATTTTATGAAAATTTAAACATAGATAGAAAATCCTATAAGAAAGATTTTGGCGCAAGAAAATTTTGAAAATGTGGAAAAAAATGTTGGACATTTTTCGAAAATTTTTTTTTTCTTATATTATTAACTTCCTTCGTTCAGAATCGTTTTACTGAAGAAATGATTTATCATTTCTTTAAAATGTAATACGCCTGTCAAGAGAATACCACCCGTCGTGCGAAGTACACCCATCTTGCAAAGTATGTCCGGCTTTTTTTCAACTAATCCCTTGTAAAATGTTTAATTATTTGTCCGTAAGAAATGTTATTGTACCAATATATTTACAATGAAATTCTCCTCCTAGACAACAAGTTTCAAAAAGATCGGTTGAACTTATTTCCTTTTATGTACGTTAAATTATGTAATTTTAAATAAAACTAACAAATTTTGTCAACGGTTATAGAGAAAAAAATTGACTTACGATTTTTGAGATTTTTTCAGGTCAATTAGACGTGTATGTGAATGAGATCATATTGAATAGTAAAATATTCAAGTCTTAAAAATTGTATTATATAAAAACTAACAAAAAACAAGAACTTTTCAAAATTTTCAAAATGCTGTACTTAACTTAAAATTTATTAAATATTTTTGAAATTTTTATGAAGTATTCTCACGACTATTTTTAGTAGTTGGTGAATGTTTCAAGTTTCTACCTACATTATTTTTGAAGTTATTTTAAAAACAATTTTCAATTTTACGAAAATTCCGGTAATTGCATATTTTGTCAATTTTTTTATCAAATTTTCTAAGTTTTCAAAAAAAAAGTATTGAGAAATTTGAAAAATGTCCTTTTTAAAGTACCATCTGGGTGTGATTTCGAATCTATAGAGATTCTGATCGAAACTATTGGACAAGTATTTCTATACGAAAAAGTATTTACAGGAAGACAAAAAATTAAAATAAAATAAACATCATTGTAAAATCATTAGCTTCCTCGCCCTACTCAGAATCTAAAATAATCAAACAACGTTTTTTTACCTCACTTTTTTGATTTAGATCCATATCTAACCTTGGAGTGAAATCACTTCGCTCTACCCAATCCATCCCTCGACTTGCTGTGCAACGTGGGGACATTTCAATTTAGTAATCGGTAATTATCGATTAACTCTTGAGTAACCAAAGACATGATTCTCTCAAATTAACAATGACCAGATACAGATGGGCACTGTAAACTATGCCCAGGCATTCTAATACAATACTCGGACAAAGTAACTAATAATAATAAAGATTTTGTTATGTCCGATTTTGATGAGTATTGTGAACATCATACACTTTGACCGTAACATGTATAATAAAAAGAGACAAATGGAAATATTTCATTATTATTAAATCCTACCAGAGGTCATCATAAAAACGTTTTAAAATTATCTGTAATGACTAAAAATTACATGAATTCTACAAAGGTAAAGTAATACAAATTACATCGACAGATTACAAAAAAAAAAATCTTAATTAAGAATCAGGATGATGACAGAAAACATTATCCCAGGGCCATGTCATTGAGCTAATCGCGGGTGCTAAGGCTAAGGGGGCTATAGCCCTTCCCATTACCCATTAACCGTATTTTCAATAATCAAACTGTAAAATCATAATCAATTGTAAAAACGCTAAAACTGTAATTAATACTAAAATAATAACTAAGCAAACAATTTATTGCTAATTCTTTAAATACCTATATGTAATTTAATTTCTTTCATATCTTTACAAAATGATTATTTACAATTACAAATAAATAATATTTGAACAATTACTAGAGAATCAAAAAAATTAGGACATACCTCGCACTTTGGGTATTCAACTCACCTCGCATAAACTTCTCATGGTTGATGTATTGAAGTAAAAAGAAACGATTAAATATTTCTTTAATAAAATAATTCTGCGCAAAAGCAATGCTGACGAAGTTCCCTCTGCGTTGTCGGTTCATTCGAAAAAAACTCCAATTTTCTGTAATTTTTCTCAAATTTTGGGAAAACTATTAAGAATTTCAAAAAAACCAATATTTTCAAATTACCAAGCTGAGAAATTTTTAATTTAAAAATAGGCATGGAAGAAATTTTTGAAACAGTATCTTTACCTCAAAACTTTGAAAGATTAAGAAAATAAACGTCATTGTAAAATTACTAGTCTAGTCGCTCTACTCAGAATCCAAAATCACAGAAAACGGCTAAAAGATAAAATCAAGACATAATTAGGTGTACAATACTATAACAAATTTTAATCATATCAAAATTTATTTGATATATTTAGTTTAGAAAATATAACATTTTACTTTTTTTATCTTGGTAGATAAAAAGTAATCTAAAACTCATGTATCATTTATATTTATCAAGACAAATTTAAGTTTTGTATCTATTATCATACATTTCTAAATATTATTTTCACTGTATTCTGAACACTTTTTTTCACCATATAGTTAGCACTTAGGTAGTCAGTTAGATCAATTAAATGCAATTGTTTTAAAAATGTAGATAAAAAAATATGTATACCTTAATAAAAGTATTTCTGCTCGTATTATATTTATTCACATATGTATATGTATTATAATATATCTATATTTATAACAGGCAAATAAAATCGAGAAAGAGACATGTCTGTGAATCATATTCAGAGGTTTTTTTAGTTTAGTATTTGCTTCACAACCCTATAGCGATATTCTATATATGTACTTTATATTATTATATTTCTTTACTAACCGTTTATGGATAACCTGAATGTTTGTTAAATGTCCCCAATAACGGCGGTTTATTTTCTTCCACAGCAATGTTCCAGGCTCCGTTGACGTCCCCTGTCGCTGGCGGAGGTTCCGGTTCTATCGTCTTGCCACCGAACCCAGTCCGGCCGTTCCTCAACGTTTGCCCGAACCCGCTGATCCAGACGTCCATTCACCACGGTTACTACACTCCGTTGGGATACGGTTACCAACCACCCACGTCACCATCGCCAGTACCCAGTTCAACCAACCAACTACCCCAGGTACGACACGTCACAAATACTAAATGAATTGGGAATTTGTTCTGGGGAGAGGGTGGAGAGGATACATATTTTTTATAAAAATTCTTTATTACAACTGAATAAATAAAATAAAATAATAATAAGTCATAGTACTAGTTTTAAAACTAGATCTAATTTCCTGGGACTAAGGCTACACATAAAAATGTTTTGCATATATTCAAATATTATTAACTACGATAAATCATTTCTTTAATAAGACAACTCTCAGCAGAGCTTCGGTTTATATAAAAATATTTTGGTGCTAGAAAATTTTGAAAATATGAAAAAAAAATTTTAATATTTTTTTATTTTTCTGTAAACACTTTTTTGTATAGAAATACTTTTCCAAAAGTCTTAGCCAGCAAATTTTTGAAACCGGATTTGCCTTTAGATAGTATAAGAGGTTATTTTTTGAAATTCTCAATTGTTTTCTCAAAATTTGGGAAAAACTACTCAAAACTTGACAAAAAAGACTCGGAAACTATCTTTTATTAATCCAAACTTTATGAAAATTTAAACATAGATAGACAATAATATGAAAAATATTTTAAAAATGTGTAAACAATTTTAGTCATTCCTTTTCTTTATTTATTAGATAAAAATAAGTGAAATAAATTAAATTAAAGTAAAATATAGATAAGAAAGCCGGACATACTCACATACTTCGTACCACGGGTGTTCTTCACTCCTCGAATCACTACAATATTATAAAAAATACCTAATAACTCCCCCCTCCCCTAAAAATCTTGAATCTGCTAATGATCCTAGCTTAGCCCCCCGTGATATTTTCAAAACCTGTCACCAATGAATTCTCGGCGAAATGCCTCCGAATGCAAGCAGCAGACACCTGTTTTGGCGTATGGATCACCTCCTCTAATAATTATAAGTGTTTTCTAGGTGGCACAGACGAGCGAGGCGACGACATCAGCCGGCCAACACTACGGCGACAGCAACAGCCCCGGTCAGAGTCCCGGTTCGCCGTTGCAGTTGTCACCGTGTCTGGACGAATCGCAAATCTCCCGATTGGCCACATCGGCGAAAGAACTGGTGCAAAGACTACCGCAGTACCAGCCCAAAGCGCAGACGGCGAAACGGAAGACGAACAAGGAACTCGAGGTGAACGCGTATGCGTTACGAAATAATAAACACCATAGGAGTAGCTATATAGATAAAAGCTGCAAAGGGCTTAGCACCCTTTGCTTTTTTTTCAACTAAATACGTTTTATTTATCTCTCTACTCTCTAGTCTTGCGCTATGCCGGTTATGCAGAAGCGCGTAAAATAGTCAAAATAGTATATTGTGTGGCCAAGGGAGGGAAGTGAGCATATTTAGTACTATTTTCGTCACACTTCATATATTTATAGTACTCCTTTGACATCTTTTTTCTTTCCATGGAGCGGGCTGTAAAGTAACTTTCAGCCCTTGGGCGGGAAAGTACTTTTCCGACCGCTGGACGGATAATAGTCAATTTCGACCGCATCAAAAATTAAACTTTCTAAAAAATATTTTTTTGTCACACTTGCATTGAAAGTTTAATTTTCGAAACGAATAAATGCGGTCAAAAGTGACCATTATCCGTCTAGCGAGCAGAAACGCGGAAAAGACCACTTTACGGCCCACGGGCCGAAAGTTTACAGCCCACTCCATGGCAAAAAAAATTGTCCAAGGATTATTATTTATTTTTAAATTGAGCGATTAAGTTACTTTACAACCCGCTAGCATGGAAAAAAAAATTGTCCAAGGAATATTATAAATATATGAGGTGTGACAAAAAATAATACCTGTGTATGGCTCGTGTGAGAAGTGCGAGTCTTGAGTGAAATGCATCGACTGAAATTGCTCACTTCCCGCCCTTGTCACACAATAAACAATTGCGAACCAGTATTTCAGCCGAAAAATATTTTAACTCGACAATAAATGAGTATAATAGACAATAATTCCGTATTTTAGCTGAACCATAGTATATTATAATGGTAAATCTTTATATTAGCCGACATTATTTCAATAAGCGTATTTAAGAGAGGCTTGGGACAGCGCAATTAGGATAAGCTTAAGCAATTTTCAAAAAATCTGGGAAGCTATGTGTGCTTTCGAGGGGGCTTAGCCCCATTCAGCCCCCACTTATGTGCGTCTATGCAGCTATGTCCCCCAGAGAGTAGTTTGAGCCCCCCCAACATAATAATTATATGCTATTCGTATAAATGAATAGTGAAACAAATAACGAATTACATAATCAGATTTTATTTTAACCTCCCCTGAACAACAATCCTAAATACGCCCCTGTGAATATTACTGCCTCAAATACTATTAATATTACTAAAGCAATCCGGCTGACAATATTTCAATCGCACTATTTCTGTTTTCCCAATAATTTTGGCCAAAATCTACAATACCGGATAAAAAAATATCTTACTGAATAATATGGGCGATCAGCATATCTACCACGAGCCGCGGACCCCCTGTACGGGGCTATGTAAATTCCGTCCCCGGTGAGAATGTGTTAATTCCGTCCG
>JAIPRM010011124.1:0-13161 GCA_025469315.1 Stegophylla sp. TES_Ste_2020
ATAGGCAAGAAATCGACCAATAAATGTTCATGGGACACATATTTCACCATTTCATTGATTGTATTAATAACACTATAATATTACATAATCTGAAACCTCAGATGTTTTGGTGGTTTCTAATAATATTGGTTAAAGCTATAAATTATTAATATATTTTGATAATTTATATCCTTATTGAAACCAATTTTACATATTAAATTAATCATTATCCTACAAATTATACTCAATAATCTATTTAATTTTATTAAAACCCCAGCTAATAACTTATGCATTTAAAATAATTGATTACAAAAATTAAAGATATGTTAGGAAATGTATTTAAAAGAAAGAAAAGGTAACTGAATTTCAATTATTTAAAAATTAAAAAATTTGAATCATTAAACATTAAATAATTTATGAAATGGTTAATTAATCTATTCTAATCATTAAATTTCAGATATAAATTAAAAATAAATATAGAGGATAAGTATTTTTTTTATATTTGAATGCTTATGGTGCTTATGGCTTATCACTATAACTATAACTTTTGCCTATTATTTGAAATACAATATAAATTATTGTGTCTAGTAATTGAGTATGGTATGCATTCTACTTAAATAGTTTTTACTTGAACATAAACAGCTTGAATTACTATACTACAAATTATATATTGCACTGCTTAATATTGTGCTTGTTTATGACAGAGTCTTGAGCCTTCCCTTCTATTTTTATAACATATTTTTACTATATTGATTATTAAAAATTACTAAATTATTAGCATATTAGTTATTACCATATATCAATTATCTTCCTCATTATACATTTTTTAAATTTAATTTTTATATATTATGCTTTTAATTTTTAATACCTGCTTGCAATGTAGATGCTTGATAATGGTCTGCTAATTAATGTTATTGATGATAAATCAACAAATGACAAGATAGATTTTAAATGCAATAAAGATATATCATTTTATATAGAAAATTCAGTAAGTTTTTAATTTTAAAATGTGAGCCATTAAATTTTGAGCTTTTTTATTGTTTTATTAAGGTTTCTGACAGCGAAAAAATACTTGCACTGAATAGTCTTTGGGCTCCTACTCCTGGATATAAATTTCCTGCAATAGGAAACAGACACTTAAAATTTCAATTTGGTTGGCTTCTACAATATACATGGTTATGCTATTCTCAAATACAAAATGGTGCATACTGCAAAGTATGTGTAGTTTTTAGTCTTAACCAAGGTGTTGGTAAAGGTATGCATCAAACTTTAGGGAAGCTAGTATCAGAAAAGTTTGATAATTGGAAGAAGGCACTTGGCTCAAAAGGGGTATTTGAAATGCATGCTAAAACAGAATATCACAAAACAAGTCAATATAAATTTGATGCTTTTTTAGCTGTTAAAAATAACAAAATTGAATCAATTGAGATTCAAGTAAATAATGCGCTAAGGAAAGAAATAGAAGAAAATAGAAAGCGTATTATCCCAATTATTAAAACTGTACTGTTTTGTGGAAGACAGGGTATTGCTTTACGTGGTCACAAAGATGGTGGATTGGTTAGAAGTGATGAAGGTGAAATTTTAAATGATGGTAACTTTAGACAGTTGTTACGCTTTAGAGTTGACTCAGGTGACCAAGATCTTCAAAACCATTTAGAAACTTGCTCTAAAAATGCTATGTATACAAGTTGGCGTATTCAAAATGAAATAATAACAGCTTGCAATAGCCTAATTCTAAAGACGCTTGTGCATGATATTAATGCTGCAAAATCATTTACGGTGTTAGCAGATGAAACAAGTGATATAGCCAATAAAGAACAATTAACTTTGTGTGTGAGATATGTTCATTTTGGTCAAAACAAATTAAGGGAAGATTTTTTACAGTTCATTGAGGTTAAAGATATTAGTGGAAAGGCATTAGCTGATACCATACTAAAAAATCTTCAATCTATGGGTATAGAAACAAAGTACCTAGTCGGACAAGGTTATGATGGAGCAGCATCTATGTCCGGAATATTCAATGGTACTCAATCTCATATACGGACAAAACATCCAATGGCATTATACATACACTGCAGTTCTCATTGTCTAAATTTGGCTATCTCTTTTTCTTGTAAAATCCCTGATATAAGGAATTGTATGGGGACTATGCAAACAGTATGCAATTTTTTCTCATATCCTAAAAGATCAAATGTACTTATAGATTCTATTACGAAGCTTTTACCAGATGAAAAATCATTTAAACTGAAAAAATTTTGCCCTACAAGATGGGTTGAACGTCATGACGCTGTCATACTTTATTATGAACTACAACCTGCAATTATTTCTGCTCTAGAAGAAATTGCTTTGTGGAAAGATGTAGATACTTCATCAGCGGCAACTCAACTTCTTGCATCTATACACCAATTTAAATTCCAAATATCAATGATGATTCTTGTTAAACTGTTTTCAATATCAGTGTCATTGAGCAAATTTTTACAAACAGAAAATTTGGATCTAGAAAATGCCCTTTCTTTTGCTGAAACTACACAAACTACTTTAAAAGATATTCGTTCAAATGCTGATAAAGAATTCCATGAATTATTTCAGTCAGTTGAAAAAATTTGCAATACATTGGAAATTGCTATTTGTGTTCCCAGAACCTCTGGTCGTCAGACACACAGAACTAATGTAGACATTGACACCCCGGAGAGCTATTACCGAGTAGGAGTATTCATTCCATTTCTAGATAATTTCATTGAGCAATTACATAATCGTTTTTTGGAACATCGGTCCATATTAAAGAGTTTTGAATGTTTAATACCAAAGCCTTATTTTGAAGTTACAAAGGACATTGAAGACAAATTTAAGTTACTGCTAGAAAATTACAAAGATATCTTGAATGATGATAAGAATGATAATATATTAAATGAATATTCAAACTGTGCTGAATTGAAATTATGGTATAGGAGCTTAAAAAATCAGCCACTACACTCACCACAATCTAAGATAACTGTAACAGATCTATTCTTTCAATGTAATTCAACAATTTATCCGGTTATTTCAAAATTGATTCAAATTCTCATCACTTTACCAGTTACAACAGCCTCAGGAGAACGTTCATTTTCTACATTACGACGTATTAAAACTTACCTACGAAATACTACTGGACAAATCAGACTTAACGGTTTATCAATGTTAAATATTCACCGGGACATTACAATAACGCCTAATGAAATAATCAATGAAATGGGAAAAACATCAAACAAGCGATTAGCATTACATTTATAAAATTATTCTATAATGTATACATAATTATATCACATAATGCATACAATATTATATTATAATGATTAAAGAGTTAACTATTTTTATTTAGTATTCATTGACCTTATAAACTATTATAATGACTTAAGATTTCAGAAGTACATAGACTATAACAATAATATGTTAGGTATTTATTATCTATAAATATACTGTTTGACATTTTACCAAATGTTTTCATAGGGTTATACAAAATTACTCTATAGTAAATTATTATAAGCACAACCCCCCCCCCCCGAAAAAAAATCCTGTGTGCGCTACTGATAAACTATAATAATATTATACAGTATGATTCAAGTAACTAACACCACGGAGTTTCCATTAAACTACTAAAATCTTTTTTTATGAAAATCTAGTGCACGGTATACACAAGGTTGAGGGTGATTTTTCTTGTTTTTCGAAAAAAAATTGAGCATTGATCGGTAAATTGAATTTTTTTTATTAAATTATACGGTAATCGCACTAATTATTGACTTATTATACTATTACCATAAAAATTTTATATTATTTTAACGTAATAAATATTTTACACCAACTGTACAAACAATATGTTCTGTACTAATATATTTACGACTTCGTATAATAGTTAAACCTAAAAATTAAACACTCCGATTATGATGTGTTCTGATTTTCCAATTAGTATATAGTTTGATCCAATAATTAACCAACTGTTGCTCAGTTTTGAGATTGAATTTACAAATTAATAAATAATAAGGATCTTTTGGCTTTTTTTTTTCTTTTTTTTGGCTAATTCAATACACAACTACACAACGGTATTAAATCAAAACACATTTTGTGATTTTAGGTGGCATTAACTATTAATTCGTTTTAATTTTTTTTTTTTTTTCTCAAGTATAACTATGTATATTTTATTACTTTTCGTTAGTAAGTTATTTATTTAATAATATTAGTAAACAGGAAAAGAGCATTTTCATTTTTATTACATCATGATCTGTAATATTATATAATATAAAAGCTGGTATCTGTAAAAGCTCGGAGAATGAAATCTCCTCCATAAATTGTTTAATATTACAACTAATTATAAAAAAACTACCAGTAAAAGCGAAATTTTAAGTTGTTATTACATTATTTTAGCACAGAAATATTAATAATTTTTGAAAACCGATTAGTGTGTTCTGTATACGAATTAAGCCTTGTATATTTTTTGAAGATAACTAAAAGCTTCTTCTTAGGGATTATTTCTGTTAAATAATGATTATTAATTTTTTTATTTATACTTAGATTGGTCGATACTCTCAGTTGATTCTAAATGCACTCAGTGCAAGTGCACAGCTAACCCGAACAAACTTGATACTAAAGTAAATATACAGTTATGTATACTATGCTAACACGATATTTTAGATTCTGAGTGGAGGGAACAGTGTTTTAACAATAAATCCGAATTCACCTCTAGATAATACTTGTAAGACATAGTTTTTCGAATTTCTCAATAGTTTTTTCGAAATTTGGGGAAACTGCCCAAAAATTGGGCAAAAATATCTTTATACTACATTTTTTTTTATCCAAACTTTATGGAAATTTAAATATAAATAGACTATATGTGAAAAATATTTTGGTGACGGAAGATTTTTAAAATGTGGAAATTTTTTATTCAGTTAATAGTGGAGTATAAAACTGGCTGAGTAAACCGTAATTTTTTTTTTTCTTTTGTAATAATAATTAACTTTATATTTTTTAAAAAAAAAATATCTCGAATAAACTGATGCTCCGGTCAGAATAGTCCTATTGATTGAATTATTTATAGTTTCTTTAAAATTCCAAACGCCACAAGACCCTCCCGAGGGCAAATAAATACCGACTGTGCCATTTACGTCCTACTTGATAAATCTTTATAAATCTATCTGATTTCATTGTTAATAAAATGAACGTTTTTGTAATTAAATTACATATTTTGAATTTCTTATTTTACAGGAAGGAAATTATCCAACAGTGCTGTTATCCATATTCGTCAATAAACCAACACCGTTTTTTGAAGAGTTTTTGGACAAAATCGAAAACATTGATTATCCAAAGAATAGATTAGTATTGTCAATGACAACATTTGTAAGTATTTCTAGAATTAATGTTATCTGATCAACGCAAAAAAAATGAATATAATATTTCAATGTTTAGGTCGATTATCATATGGATCAAGTAAATGAATTTATCAGTAGAATAGGAGATCAGTACAATGCTTCGTCGCATGCATTTCATAAGAATTCAATTGAGAACGTACACGCACGACATTTGTCATTGTAAGATAAACTTTTTTTCTTTCGTTATTTCATTTATTATTTACACGCGTAAGCTAATCATTACCGCTTACCACCAACGCTGCAACGATAATTTATAAGTATGAATTATTTTGTGTCATATTATCTGCTGTATTGTTGTTTTTTTTTTTCTTTTTTTTTTTTTTAATTGTACTACCGCAGAAATATCTGGATAAAGGGTTAATCGATTTAAATTAATTATTGATCGAGTTATTAAAACGTGAGACTAATATCAATAATTATTATTGTTTTTATTATTATATTTTACAGTTCGTTGTGCACTGTCAAAGAGTGTGACTATGTGTTTTATATAGAGAGTGAAGCTCACCTAGATCATCCACAAACATTGAAAATTCTCATCGGACAAAATGCGTAAATGTTTTGAAAATTACAATTTTCTATACCGAGAGTAACAATTAATAGGCAGTGTTTGATTTTTATAGGAAAATTATCGCTCCAATGCTCACTGAACCACTTAAAAGACGGTCTAATTTTTGGGGATCTTCACCAAAAGAATTGTTCTACACTCGATCATTTGATTACATGGACCTGGTGAATTATGACAAAAAGTAAGTGTTCGTTTGCGAAATCGCATTGAATTTCTAGCAAAAATTATCCTAGCATGTTATTTTCCACTCGAATGCTGTGATAAAATGTGTTATGACAATGTTTCGATTTATACCAACATTTCATAAACTTGTTGTACGCTTACCCCTATAAGGTATGGGGAAAAAAATAATATAATAAAAAACACATATCTTTTATTCTAAAATTGATATTTCTATATTTGTTTGTATCAGTAGCCATAAATTGATAATTAAGAAAAAAAGTGAATTTTTTTGTTATTAATATAAATGTAGTTTAAAAAAAAAAAAAACTGAAATATATAAGAATATAAAATGCCTTCTGTTGTTTTTTTTTTTTTTTTTGTTATTCATTTATCTTAACTATGATGAAAAGCTAACTTCACGCTAATCATAATAAATGCAATTTTAATCTCGATCTAGATCAGTGGTTCCCAACCTTTTCTATTCTACGCCCCCTTTTGTAGATTTTCAAAAATCTTGCGCCTCCTCTCTCCTATAAATGAAAAAAAATGTATCAGCTTTTTTGTATACTTTACAAACAAACTACACAATATTCGGAATGATAACTTTTTTATTGATGATAATAATTACAATATATGAATAACAGTAAATAATATAACGGATTAATCAATGAATATGACTAATTGTAGAAATAAATTAATATAATATAATAATAATAAGTTATGCTGAGCGACTAAACACTGATTGCAATCTTTATCTGTTATCAATACCCAATAACGGTCGTTATTAATTTTTAATTTTTCTCTACATTAATTAAAAATTTTACTTTGTGATGACTGCTTTGCGCCTCCCCAACAATTTGTCCACGCCTCCCTAGGGGAGCGCGCCCCCTTGGCTGGGAAACACTGATCTAGATTAAGCAGACGATCGATCATTTCCTGTTAAATTAATTATTTTACCAAAATCCCTTTTGATGAATTGAATTACAACAATTATTTTATTTGTATTGGTTTTTAGAGGGATCTGGAGGATACATTATATCAGCACTTGTTACTTGATGAAAAGTGAAATTGTGGAAGACATACTACGTACAAGGCCGTCGCGTAAAGAAACGAATTTAGTTGATGACACGACGTTTTGCAAATCGTTAAGAGACGAGGTATGTCCGGGAGCGCTTTCGAGGAAATGTAATAACTGTAAAAATTTCGATTTCAGGGAGTGCCTATGTATGTGGACAATCACTTCGTTTACGGACATTTGATTAATTCGGAAACGTTTAACACCACACTGAAGAATCCCGAAATGTACCAATATTTTGAAAACGGTCGTGATTGGGAAAATCGCTACGTTCATCCGGATTACGAGGCCGAAAAAAAACCGGAACAGGTATTTATGCAATATTAAACGTACACGTCTTGTTTTCGAAAGTATGTCTAATGCGTGTACTCACTTATTTTCCGCGGTAAGCCTTGTCAGGACGTATTTTGGTTCCCAATTGTGTCGGCACGGTTTTGTCGGGAAATAATAGAAATCGTGGAGAGCCCCGCTAATCGGCACGAAGGTCCGACCAAAGTAAGTGATGAATTCGTAAATACGTAGATTTCTGGTTTTTTTTTTTTTTTTTTTTTTTTTGTTCAAAATAAGAAAATCTGACGAGAAAATTCCGTGTAAACTACAGGACCGCCGCGTTAAGACCAATTACGAAAACGTTCCCACCGCAGACGTGCACATGAATCAAGTGGGTCTCGAGAAGCAATGGTTAGACTTTCTCCACTCGTATGTCCAGCCTTTACAGTTAATCGCCTATTATTGTTTACAAGGGGTATGTGGAATTTAAGACATGTACAATCGCTTTTTTTCAAAAATTAGCCATTGAAAAAATCAACGGAAAAAAAAAAAAAATTCCAATAGAATACTTTCAAAATAATTGACTTAATAATTGGTTTACTCGCTGTGATTTTATAGACTCTCATTTCCAATTTTAATTTCGTCGTCAAGTACACGCCACACGGACAGAAATCGTTGAAACCCCATTTCGACTGGTCAAGTTACACCATAAATATAGCCTTGAATTCTCCGGGAATAGATTACGAAGTAAAATAATAATTTTTACGGATAACATTAATTAACAATAATTGTACTTGGCGTTTTTTTTTTTTTTTTTTTTTTTATATATAGGGAGGTGGCTGTCATTTTATTAGGCAGAAATGTAAAATAATCGATACGAAATTGGGTTGGCTGCTCATGCATCCAGGACGACTGACGCACTTTCACGAAGGACTCGAGACTACAAATGGGACGAGATACATTTTGATTTCTTACATTGATCCGCCTGACGAATTATAAAACACTTTTAAGACAAAAAAAAAATTTTATTTAAGCATTTTATAAATAATATTTTACTTTTTTCTGTTCCCTTAAGTTTTTTTTTTTTTTTTTATTAAGGTTCCACTATACATGTTACGTAAACGAATTATAATTTTAAATCCTGCCCCTACATGCTTGTATTAAATAATACGTGTCATTAGAACGACTATGTATTATATTTTTATCATTCACCACTAATCGAGTAATCAGAATATATCATAATTTAATATAGCAGACAATATTTTATTTTATTATTTTCAACTCTGCAGTTTGCTTGGTTTAAATTCATTTCACCTACACTCCTACTCTAATATCACTTTCTGTTATTGGTCATAGGCATTTTGGATTTTGAATGGAGCAAAGAGATTATTTGTTTTGTAATAATATTTATTTATTTATTTATTTATTTTTAGTTGAGAATATAACATAATATAGTGTCTTAGTGTAAATAGCTAACTATTTTTACAACACTGACGAATGTCAATTGAAAAATTAATGGTGGTTCTATAAAAATATAATATAATTTATACACGTTCTATAAAAATATGCAACTTTAAATAAATTCAATAAATTTTTTTCTTAATTATATTGTAGTTTCTGAATGGAGCGAATATATTTTATATTGTCTATTAACGTTATTTGTGTTAGTGATATATTGTACACTGCTGTTATTTATAAATACGTGTATTTTGGTTTTTAAACATAAACCATATTGTAAATTACCTAAGGACATAACTGCCTATAATTTATATACGTATAAATAGTAATTAAGATTAAGGATATGATTATGCATTAAAAATACATATAATACTAAAAACATATATGGTGTGAAATAATTTTAGATTTTAAAATCAATATAACGCCTTTTTTATTCAATTTTTTTTTTTAAAATCTTATACTTTCCTTTTTATTGATTATTTATAATATATTATACTGTAATCGAAAATAATTATCGACTTTTTATTTGATACTTGTATCATAAATTTTAAAAATATTTTCCACCAACTGTACAAACACATGATTTATACAAATATAATACTAAAATATCAATAAGGTCTATCACAACGTACCAATTATTTCGTCTGATTTTCCAGTTAGTATAGTTTGATAGATATTAATAATTAACCAACTGTTGCTCAGTTTTAAAATTAAATAAATTAATCATAAGGATTGTTTGGTTCTTTTTGTGGTGAATTTAATCAACAACTTAACTATCGATATTTTATTAAAATAGATTTTATGATTTCATGTGCCATCAACTGATATTCGTTAAACGTTTTTATTAAAATTTAGCTATGTATTGCCTTTTACTTTTCGTCAGTAAGTTATTAATTTAATAATATCAATAATAGCATAGTATTAATTAGTTCAGTTAGCAAAGAAGCGCTATGAGTTTATTCACATATTAAAATATTATTACCTATTTAACTTAAAGCTATTCGTTTTATAATTTATTAGTCTAATGAGTAATTTTAAATCTGTTTGAAGATTAATTAACAGTCAAAGCTTGGGAGAATTAATTCAAATCAGTAAATTGTTTAATATTACTATAATTTTATTATAATGACTACTAGTCAAAGTGAAATTTTAGGTTTTTATTACAACATTTTAGAACAAACAAATGAATAGTTTTTAACAGCAAATATTCTGTTTAGTGTATAAGATTATATTTGTATATTTTTAAAGTAATCTAAAACCTAATTATTAGAGATGATTTTTACTAGAAACTAATTAATCAGTTTTTTTTTATTTATATTCAGATTTGTTGATACTTACAGTTGATTCTAAATGTACTAGATGCAATTATTTAACTTTACACTCAGCCAAGAACTCAGTTAAACAGAACAATCTAAAAACTAAAGTAAATATAAAGTTATACATACCATATGCTATACATTTTTTTAAATATTAACTAAGCATCTTATTAAATAAAGCAGACATTTCAATTACGATTCTATAAAAAAAAAATGTATTTTATAGGAAGAAAACTATCCAATTGTACTGTTATCAATATTTGTCAATAAACCAACTCCATTTTTTCAAGAGTTTTTGGATAAAATCGAAAACATCGATTATCCAAAAAGTAGATTGATTTTGTCTATAACAACATTTGTAAGTATTTCAAATTGAAGATATTTAACAAACAAATACATCCGAATTTAATGTTTTAATTTTAATTTTTAGACAAACTATCATAAGGAACAAGTAAACGACTTTATCGATAGAGTAGGTGATCAATACAATGCTTCGTTGTTCGTATACCATAAGACTTCAAATGAAAACATACACGCAAGACATTTGTCATTGTAAGATAAAATTTTCTTTCATACATTTTTTTATTACTTATGCGTAAGTTAATTATTACCACCAACACTGCAACAATAATATTTTATGAGTGTGGATTTTTATGTGTTATACCCCCATTGTAACTATTTTATTTAAATCAAACTACTGTAGAGATTTCTGGACCGGCGATTAATTAATTACCTAATTAAAATAAATTATTCATCGAGTTATTAAAACGTGAGACAAATATTAATTGTTGTTATTTTTTATTATTATTTACAGTTCATTATGTACTATCAAAGGGTGTGACTATTTGTTTTATGTAGAGAGTGAAGCTCATTTGGATAATCCACAAACATTGAAAATTCTCATCGAACAAAATAAGTAAATGTTTTAGATTATAATTTGTTACCGACGTTACAGACAATTAATAGTGTTTTATATTTTACAAAGGAAAATTATCGCTCCAATGCTCACTGAACCGTATGAGAAACGTTCCAACTTCTGGGGAGCTTCACCGAAAAAATTGTTCTACACCCCGTCATTTGATTACATGGACCTTGTTAATTATGACAAAATGTTAGTATCCATTAACAAAATGACATTTTTTTAATAACTCATCTTAACATTTTATTTTAAACACTAATGATATACTGAAATTTGTTTATAAACGTCCGTTATAATACAACAGCGCTTCATAAACTTGTTGGTAAGCTTGGTATACGGACATATTTAGCTGACAGCAAAGTATAAATTATCAATTTGACGACACTTTTAGAAAGTTATTTTATGTAATGTAAATAAACTGTAACTAGTCCGCTGTGTTGTCTTTTACACGTTGTCTTACCAATAAGAACCATTATCTTCACAATTAAAGATCAAGTAAGACCAAAACCGAAATCCAAAATGAACAGCCCATGTGACAATAATAGATGTATTGCATACAATTTGCATTATTTAATTAAATTTTAATTTTAAATTACCCTCATTTTTGGCTTCTATACATTATTATACATAACTTTGTATATAATATGTTATGTAAAATGTTGGCCAAATGTCTGCCGGTCAAAAGTATCTCGACCTTTTGTTCCAATACTCACAACCGGTATGCAAAAACAAAAATATTAAATAATGAAAATATATTTTTTGTTCTAAAGTATGTTCTATATTTGTCTGTATCAATAAACTATTGTTGATGATTTGGAAAAAAGTGATTATTTATGCTATTAATATTACTGTGTAATAATTGTTTAACAATAATTCTATACATAATGTTGGTTTCAGAGGGATCTGGAGTGTACAATATATAAGTACTTGTTACTTGACGAAAAGTGAAATTATCGAAGACATAAATACTAGATCGTCGTATAAAGATGCTAATTTAGTTTATGACATGACGTTTTGTAAATCTTTAAGAGACAAAGTATTTTAGAACAGTTTTAAGATAATATATAAGTTACATTAAATGATCGTTTTTAGAAAGTGTTAATGTACATTGACAATCGATTTACTTTTGGACATTTGATTAATTCAGTAACATTCGATATTACCCTAAAGAATCCTGAAATGTACCAATATTTTGACAACAGGAACGATTGGGAAAAACGCTATGTTCATCCAGATTATGCGGCCAATTTTGATCCCGATAAAACACCGGAACAGGTATATATATTTTAATTAGGTACCTACATAGATTTATTTTCAAAAACTCGTTTTATGTCTAATATAATATGTGTACTTGACTTATTTCAATCGTAAGCCTTGTCCAGATGTATTTTGGTTCCCAATAGTATCTTCACGGTTTTGTCGAGAAATTATAGAAATTATGGAGAATTACAATCAATGGCATGACGGTTCACATGAAGTAAGTAACTCCTTAAACAGAATTAGTTTTTTCGAATGACAAAATCTGACAGGAATAAATATACATATAGGATCCGCGTCATAGTAACGGTTACGAAGACGTTCCCACCGTAGACATACAAATGAGTCAAGTGGGTCTTGAGCGGCATTGGGACAAATTTCTCTACTCATATGTTCGGCCTTTACAAGAAATCGCCTTTGCGGGCTATAACCAAAAGGTACGTGGAATTTAAAACCAAACAATCTTTAACAAATATAATAGCATCAGCTGTTTGTTATCTGATTGCTATTTAATTATCAAAATATAAACTAGGGATGAGTGTTTTGAGATTAGATTGAAATATTAGCTTGAAATTAAAATCCATATATTATATTGTATTTTTTTAGATTCTGAATGAAGTGAAGAAGCTAGTGTTTTTACAATGATGTTTATTTTTTTATTTTTTTTTTCTGTGTACTTCTTTTTGTATAGAAATACTTGTCCAAAAGTTTCGATCAATAACTTTTTGAAACCCGATTCGCCTCTAGATTGTACTTTAAAG